>APFE031051483.1:0-25959 GCA_000404065.3 Pinus taeda | reverse complement strand
TACCTATAGTAAAAAGAGTTGTGATTTTACTTAATATTAATAAGAAAGTATAAAATTGTTGATAATAAATTAAAATAATTTTCAATTCAAATAAGAAATAACTTAGTAAATAAATCAACTCCAATTTTAGAATATATATATGGAATATATTCAATCTTTGTTTCATAGATATAATTGGCAAGAACAACTACCATTTAAAATATATTTATCTATACTTTACGCCTAAAATGTAAATCTTTCTAGACAACCTTCACAATAAATATATTACTAGTATAATAAGGCATTATTATCGATGGATAGGATTGGATTCTCCACCACCATAATGTAGCTATTAACAAAATAACCAAATTTACCAATCAATAAAACCTAAATTAGCTAGATTCTAAACCTAACACTAACACGAATTTAGTACTTTTACTTTATTTAACTATATTAAAACTAAACAACATATAATAGCTACTATATAACAATTGTTTATTAGTAATTTATTATTATCATTATAATTACATTAATAAATATAGTTGATAAAACTGAACTACTTTTATTTTTTTTAATTTATCATTTTAATTTACATTTACATTATGTTATTTAATAATTTTATAATTATATAAAATAAATGTGATTTAAAAATATATCTACTAAAACTATATATTTATTTATTTATAATTTTTATACAAATATTTAAACTGAAAAAAGTTACTCTACCAACATCTATCAACCTAAATACCCTTAGTAGCACTTCTTAATTATTGCATTAATCTGAATCGTTCGTGTTATTCTCATTATTTTTAGGAGTTGTCTATAATGCGACTTTTTGGAGATTTTGGTGACGGAATCCGGCGGAAGAAATTGAGGTTAAATCTTGATTTGTTGCAGTTAAAATGGTTTTTTAACTGCATATTTGGATTCAGCACCGTGAAAAACTCCTGGGACGCTTTGATTGTGCAGAAACTAGCTATCAAACTTACGATTCTAATAAATTGCTGTCGGATTTTGACCAGAAAAACCCACCACAAAGGTTTTCAAAAAATCGCATTATAAATAACTGCTTATTTTTATACTTGGTCCTTACAGACGAATTGATGACGACCATGTGATTACTCTAGCCAAAGTTTATAAAATAATTGTTCGTTATTACTCTATTGGACTTTGGTGGAGTCAGTGGTCATTGATGTGACATTGCGATGTCATTTAATTAGGCCGATAGGCCTTTCCTTTGAAAGGGACCTTCGTCGTCCCTTTCATTGTCACGTTGACACCTGGCAGACTGTTTTCATGCTGACACCTGGCGGAGAATTCAATTCCATAAATTTTTTCCCACTCTTCCTGTTATGCCTTGTGTTAGGTTGGCCACACTCTCTGCGCCTGCAAGTCCGCAAATTTTTAATGAGTTACAGGCCTTGTGTTAGGTTGGCCACACTCTCTGCGCCTGCAAGTCTGCAAATTTTTAATGACTGAGATGACATCTGTTGAGTATGTGTGTGACCTCGGCCATCGCCACCTTAATCTCCACCACCTTCACCTCCTCCACCTTCATGGCATTCACCCTCTCACCCTCGAACCTTCATGGCATTCACCTCCTCACCCTCGCAGCCTTCACCTTCTTGACCACGCTTCATGGCATTCACCTCCTCACCCTCGCAGCCTTCACCTTCTCAACCACGCTTCCTTCCTTGGAGAACCCTCGTTTGTGCTGTTACAGGTAAATGTTATGATGATCGTCTACATTGTTACAGGTAAATGCTCATCTGTGCTATTACAGGGAAATGCTATCCTGGTTTGTGCTATTACAGGTAAATGTGATCATCTACATTGTTACAGGTAAATGCTCGTCTGTGCTGTTATAGGGAAATGCTATCCTGGTCATCTGGGTTGTTACAGGTAAACACTATGCTCATCTGATCTGGAACCTTCACTATCAGAAGATATGTTATTGTAAATGAAAAGTGTTCACGGTTTTGGACAAAATGCCAACCTCCCTCACACAAAATGGTTATGCCGGAATTTTATTTTCTTCACCACAGGGTTTTACTTCCATTGTTCTACAGATTGGATGGATGATGTATTTTCAAAAGTGGGTTCGATGTATTTTTATTTTCAACAGCCACAATCATGGTTTGTGTTTACAGTGTTATGATTTGAGTGAAACTCGTTCTTTTTCTCGTGACCCAGGCTTTGATACTAGGCCGGACCTTTCTGAGGTGAGTACTTTACTTTTATTTCGTCTTTGCTGTGTCAGGGGTTCTGGGACTTGGCCCGAATTCGCTCTTGATATGTCACCAGGGTTGTATGTTTTTTTAAGGGTTTCATAGTTGTTTTAATGTGGCGCTTGCAAGGTCCAAACCTGGGTTTGGACATAAATATTTTCAGAGAAGTTGTGGATTCATAGTTTCTCCCCCTTTCTTAGTGGGTATTTTCGTTCTATTTGGAAATATGCAAATCACTGGTCGAAACCTCAATGGTTAGGGCCGATCAACAATTTTTTTCAGAAAATTTGATGCTTTGGTCCCTCCATGCTTACCCTGACTTGAGATGGGGTTTAGGTGTCGCCTTCACCCTTTAAAATCCCTGGTTTTCAAGATTAGTATGTTTTCCTCCCATTTAAGCTGTCAAGGTTCTTAGACAAGCTCCATTTTTCTGGAACTGGAGTTCAATAACCCCTTTCAAGCGATCTGGCTTTATCTCTTAAAGCAGTATCGTATTTGATCATTTATGACTCTGAATTTGTTCTTGTTCTGATTCATGATTCAATGGCTTTCTTTTGCCGTTATGGGTTTTTAAACATTAAGATCGTTATATATATTGTATGGTAAAATGAGGTAGACAATGTTGTATTCGAATCTTTGTCATTGCGTGTAATTCATTCTATATTTGATGCTCTGTTTACAAGTTTCATCTTGACGTGTAACTCATTGATTTATGATCTAAATGCTTTGATCTGTCAAGCTTTGTTGAAGGCAAGAAGGTTATGATTTGACTTGTTTGGGTTTCTGCTATGCAATTTAAATTCTATGTTCTATTTTCTGCCACCAATACATAAAATAAGGTGACTTCAAATACTATTTTATTTATTTTCCACAATTTGTTGAATTTTGTTTCTAACTCTGCCTGGAACAAGTATAGGATGTCCTGCTCTCTCACACTCTCTTTTTTTACTTTCTAAATATGCTATATTCATTTTAAATTTCCTGAAGGCCCCACAGGTGTGTGGCGTAGTGGCAAGCAGTGAGATGATTGGGATATCTTGGTTGAAACTAGAAGCATTCATTGCTTCAGTTTGAAATTTTACAGGCTATTATCCTGAATGGGACGAGAATCATCGAGTGTTCAAGTTGTCAGGGTCCTGCACAATATGCTTACTGAACAAGTAATCCAGTCTCGTTATTCAGCCTAAATTTGCTTTCCCGTGGGTAGCAATGCTGGAAAGTTGACAAGTTTTGCCTTTACGATGCTAGAATTATCTTTATGCAGAAATTCCAGGGATATGATAACAGTTCCAAAGGTTGGGTGCTGAACATTACCTCTTTATCGGGTGCTCTCAATGGCACAGCTCATGTCTACCTGGACGGAATGCAGTGAGCTTCCCAGAAATTGTTTGCTTGTTGGTTTTATGAATTCTTTTCAGAGTATCCCTGTTTTTGCTTTGGAATTTCAGACTCCCAAACTATGTATTAATATTGGGCAATGAATATATACCTTCATAATATAGGCTGGAATATACAATGTGGAATAGGAGTAGAGTAATAGATGCTATATATCTCAGCCTATACAGCATTTATTTCTCTTCTGCTAGGTGCATATTGATTACCTATTGGGCTTGTATCTTGTTCCTACTGACATAATTGTTTCCATGTCACCTATTTCGATACCTGTGTTTAAATATCCTTATCTTTTGCGTCATTGTAGGCCCGAAGATGGAAAGACAATCAAACCCATCTCTCTGTTACAGATGTGTCATGTGGGAGTTATTGACACTGCCGGGCTGGAAAGCTACTACAACTTTGGGTTTGATCATTTTAACGTGACTTAGCAAAATGTTGGGATTTCCAGGCTTATACAGAGTCTTGTAGGAAATGTTGGACCTTTTGCTTCAGAAGATTGCATTTTTCTAGATTTAAGTCTACAGGTCTCAGTTGAACTTAGTACCAAACTCCAGATTTTTCCAAATACTTACTATTCCAGATGGGATCTGCTGCTTTTTTGGCCCTCATTTGATAAAGACAAGTCTATTCTTGAAAATAAGATAGAGATGTTCAAAGCCCATAGTACTTGTTACATTCAAGTCTTTCTCTTTCATTGGAAGCAATTATAGTTTTATGTAGAAAGCATATAATATGATTTAAGTCTATTCTTGAAAATAAAGTAGAGATGTTCAAAGCCCATAGAACTTGTTTCATTCAAGCCTTCCTCTTTCATTGGAAGCAATTATAGTTTTATGTAGAATGCATATAATACGATTTAAGACTATGCTTGAAAATAAGATTGAGATGTTCAAAGCCCATAGTACTTGTGACATTCAAGTCTTCCTCTTCATTGGAAGTAATTATAGTTTTATGTAGAATGCATATAATACACATTCGTGGTGGTTAAAAATTCTGAATTGAAGGATTAACTAAATATTGATGTTTCAAACCACTTTTGCTTGAAACAGCTATGCTTGGAATTCATCCTCCTCTTTATTAGGACGCTGCAGATGAGCCGGTGGTGCTATCCCAGCAATGTGCCACTTCCTTACAAAGGTTACAAGTGATGATTGAACAGACAGATCTCTTTCTTGCTTGCTTGAGCAATTAGTTATATTGTTACATCACTCTGTAAAATCCGAATTCTAACATATTATTTTAGTACTTATTTTAGTACTTAGAAGTGCATTTCAATAAGATATAGCGAATAGCAATTACTTATGTGTATTTTTTTCAGTACACGTCTGCCTTGCAATTTTGAGATGCAAGATTGCAAATTCACATTTTTGGAGTTGATTGGGTTTATCTTTTATGTTTTTGTTATGTTTTTTTTGTTGGATTTTGGAATCAACTGAGTGGGCTTTTTGTCCCTTATTTCGCTCTCTTTAAATAGGACTTCTATGAACCCTTTCTTATCCAATTGCACAAAGACTATTTTTTGGTTCATCTATAGACAAGGCGAAGTTTCCTTTTCAAAATGAGTTTCAAAATTTTAATAATTTAAATTTCTATAATTAAATAAATTATTTTTATTAAATGAATTTTATTAAAAGTAATAAAAATTATCTTTAGGAAAACAATCTTACAATTAGTTAATGTTTTAGTTGTAGTGTCAACCACCAATGTAAGTGATTTATTTTAATATTTGCAAATCACAAATTTCTTTTCAATTACCATATAAAACACTGTAATATACTTTTTATTTAAATATCAATAGTTTGGTTTTGGTTTTGTTCTTTTAATATCAAATCTGCTGGTACATGATGGTCATGGTGGTTAGTGCCTTCGTCACTAGTGAGCTTTATATTTGCTTGCCTATCTATAGAGGTTTCTTCCTTTTAATATATGTCCTTCCATTGTGTCGCTCCCACTGACGCCAACATACGTGGATGACTTTTTAGATTTCTATGGTTAATGTTTTAGTTTAAAATTAACTTCTAAATAGTAAAGCTGTTTATATATATTTAGATGCTTTAATAGGATAATTAAAAATAATGCATTAGAACATAATTTTAATTAGGGTTATATAGTAGGTAATATTGCTACTTAATAAATATAATTTAATAAACTAAAAATAATAAGGTAAAAAATTTTATCACAAAAATAAACAAATAATAAAATATTGTATTGTTGAATGCTATCACAGAAAATAAAAAAAACCAGTTGTTGATTTTTTGGAAGTTTTTCTAGGACTATCTTTTTTAAAATCTTGGGGGAATTTATTGAAATCACAAGTTTGATGGTAACCTATGTGCAATGGAAGTGCCCTAGGGGTTTTTCAAGGTGCTAAATCCATATATACAGTGAAAAACCCAGTTTAAATAACACAAATCAAGATTTCACCTCAATTTTTTTTCATCTTAATGTCACTTAAAACAACTCCATAAGAAAATATAATTAATTAATATTGTTTATATCAACACATATATATACACTTTAATATTCTTTATTTATTTATTTATTTTATTTCTGTGTATTTTTATGTATATATAATTAAATTTATTAAAATATATTTTTAATATAATATGAAGTAAATTTAAATTAAAAATATGGAGAGAAACTATAATTCTTGAAAATGGAAATAATAGAAGAAAAAAAGAAAAAAAAATCAACAAGAAAAAGTCAAATGAAAAGAAAATAAAACAAAATATTAGTAGTTGATTTGAGGCTTTTGTGATCCATATCAGGTTTATGAGAGATTTTTCAGCGTAAATCACAAGATCTGTCATTTGTCGATGCGTTTCGAACCAACTAGTGCGGTTCATCTTCAGGACAAGTTGAGGAATGAGATCGAGCTTTGCATTTTAAATAGCTTGAGTAGAGCCTCCAACGGCTAACTAGGGCAACGGCTAAATTGGACTACCCCACAACTTTGCTCAAAGAACTCTCCCTCAAAACAGAAAAAGGTGGAAGTGAGGCAGATCTCAACTAACCAAGTAGTGTCAAGATCTGTTAAGTGGCTGATAACCTCCAAGGCCTCATTAATAGGGATGCAAGTGTACAGGGAAACAACATGGCTCCCAATGGACTTCTAGCAACTTGATACAAAGTTCCAACCCTAAACCCAAGAGTAAAAGCATATTTAAAATTCATTTTCCAAACATGTACCTTTCCATCAATGAATGCCACCTTGTAACCTTTGTCTTCCATTGTGGAAATGGACACCAAGTTCCTTTTGAGATCATGTAAATAAATAACTTCTTGTAAATGAATCATGTTACCCTGATTCAATTGAAGAGTAACATTCCCTACACCCTTTATAGGATAGGTGGCATCATCTCCAAGAATAATCTCCAAGTTTGTCTCCTTCTCTATTAGATTAGCGAGAGCTTCCTTGTATCTGGTGAAGTGCCTTGAAGCACCACTATCAATAAGCCAATTCCCCAAAGTGTTTGGAGGAGAGGTACTAGAGAGGGCCTATATAAGATAATACTCCTTTTGCTTATGAAAAACAACATTAGATTCTTCATACCTGGAGTTCCTTGCTTTCTTGGAAGGTAGACCATTTCCTTGATGACCTGCATTCCTTTTTCCTTTGACATTGTACCTGTCATTACTTCGATCATTATTGTTGAAGTTTCCCTTGGAATGATTGTGATCATCATCATGTGATGTGTCCCTTCTATTTGGACACTCCCTTGCATAGTGGCCAAACTTATTGCAAGAAAAGCATATGCCTTTCCTTCCTCCCTTAGATCCAGGCTTTCCATTGAAATGACCTTTAGACCCTGCATTATTTCTCCTTTTGGCATGAGCGGAGAAAGTAGTGGAGTTGCCTCTATTAGAAGGCATCTCTTGCTCCACCATCCTGGTTTCTTCTTGAATGCATCTCGACATCAATTCTTCAAACCTTGGAATTTGATCATTATTGAGAATAGTGGTTCTAAATATATACCACTCAAGTGGGAGACCTCCAAGGGTAGTGATAGTAAGTTCCTTGTCAGACATGATTTCTCCAATCGATAGAAGATCATTCTTGATCTTGGTGATCCTTAAGAAGTAGGATTGAATATCCTCATCCTTTCCCTTCTTAATATACTTCAACTTATTTTTCAGGAACAAAATTTGATTTGCATCACTAACCTTTAACATGCTTACCAATTTGTCATAGATCTCCTTGGAGGTGTTCAAATCGGAGATGTAGGCCACTAGACGCTTGTCAATGGAATCTATGATAATATTCTTCACTTTGAATTCACCATTGGTGTACTTTTTCTTTGTAGCAGCTAGTGCATTTGATGGAGGCTCAGGGATTTTACCATTCACATAATCCAACACTTATTACTTCTATGGTTAAGAGAAATTTACTTCAAATTTATTTATTATCCCAATATCAATTTCTAGATTAGCAATCACACCATCATGATAGTAAAATGCATATATAACATAAACATAAATAGTAGAAGACAAGTCAAGATAAGAGGACACAATATGTGGTACCAACTAGGGACAAACCACAATGTGGGGAAACCCTTGATCAATTCTTCTTATATTCTTCAATAGTTCAACAAGGAGATAGAGATAGAGTACAATGAATTAAAGTCAATACTAACGTGCCAAATAAGATATTAGAAATAAAATATATTCACCATGAAGATGACACAATGAGGTTGCAATCCTCCTTTCTTCGTTGCATCACAGATTAAGGCACCTTCTACATGCTGCAAAGGCTGGTGCTTTTCTTGGAAAATCTGGTCACTAGTTAGGGCACAAACTCTAACTGTTACAACACCCTAAATACACCCAACAACCCACCTGTTGACAATAGCTTTCCTTCATAGAGTCCCTCCAACTATACGCTGCCTCATAGGGCTTCCATCCTCCTAGAATGTGGCTCCTAAAGCCTACGGCCTAGCCCAACAATGGATTGTAACTTTAGTCCCCTCAATTAGTGCCCCAAACAGTCCTTAAACAACAGGCCCTTGCTCCTCTTTTCTGCGGCTTCTTCTTCCCTACAAACTGAGCTTAAGAACAGTCCTATCATGCCCAAATAGCCCTGAACTAGTCCACGCTGTCACCTACAACGATGTGGCTTTATCACAGATCCTTCACGTTATTATAGTACTCCTTTTGTTGCGGCTATGTCCACACTTCTTGTTGCGTCTTAGGGTCACTTTCTAGCTGTGTTTTAGGGCTCCAAAAATTGTGGCTTTAGGCCTTCTTATGCTGCAGATTAGGGCTTTCATTTAGGGCCTTTATGGACTACGTATAAGCCTCCTTTTGACTGTGGCTAGGGCTTCTCTTTTCTGTGGCTTAGGGTTTCCTTTTAGCCGAGAATGAGGGTCTCCTTTAGCTGCATTTTATGACATATTTTAAAAGGGGATTAGGGAATCAATTAACTGTGGCTAGTTCTCATTCAATCTCCGTATAGAACCCTTCCTTCACTGCGGCTAGGGCACCTTGTCTTGCTACGTTTAGGGCTTCTTCATGGCTATGGCTTGATCTCCTTTAGGAAAACGATTAGGGCTCTCCCTCTAGACCTATCTTTCCACCAAACCGAAACGAGTGGAGAGAGATCACAAGAGATGTGTATGTCTCAAATGAATTGAAGACTCTTCTATTTATAATGCAACACTGAGGTTGAGCTGGGGTAATTTTCTTGCTGGCCGACCTTGACAAATTGTCAAATAATACAAATAAATTCATATCTCCATAAATACATGTAAGAATCGGATGATCTTTAGATCAATCCTACACCTCTTGAAGAGAGGAATCCAATAAAAATATCAACTTCCATAAATAAGATGACCCACATTGAGTTTGGTCTTAGTTGCCAATTTTCACAAAGAGATGTACTTCTGCCCCCTAAAATTGGCTTTAATCCTATAACTACTTCGATTTTCATGGTTGCTTCCTTTGAAAATGGAAGCCTTCCCTACCAACTATTTTGGAAACATCCTCAAAGTCCTTTTCCCCTTGGACTGGTTCCTAGAAGCCTCCTACTCTTGAACATACCTTTTCTGTATATGCCCAGTTTCTGTATATGCCAAGTTTCCGTATATGCGCACATCTTCCGTATATGCGCACATCTTCCGTATATGCACAGTTTCCGTATATGCGCACATCTTCCGTATATGCCAAGTCTTCTGTATATGCCCAGTTTCCGTATGTGCCCAGTTTCCGTATATGCGCACATCTTCCGTATGTGCACAATTTCCGTATATGCGCACATCTTCCGTATATGCACACATCTTCCGTATATGCCAAGTTTTCGTATATGCGCACATCTTCCGTATATGCCCAGTTTCCGTATATGCACACATCTTCCGTATATGCCCAGTTTCCGTATATGCGCACATCTTCCGTATATGCCAAGTTTCTGTATATGCGCACATCTTCCGTATATGCCCAGCTTCCGTATATGTGCATATACGAAAACTAGGCATATACGGAAACTGGGCATATACGGAAGATGTGCACATATACGGAAATTGGGCATATACGGAAGATGTGTGCATATACGGAAGATGTGCGCATATACAGAAACTGGGCATATACGGAAGATGTGCGCATATACAGAAGATGTGCGCATATACGGAAACTGGGCATATACAGAAGATGTGTGCATATACGGAAACTGCGCATATACGGAAGATGTGTGCATATACGGAAACTGGGCATCTACAGAAGATGTGCGCATATACGGAAACTATGCATATACGGAAGATGTGCGCATATACGGAAACTGGGCATATACGGAAGATGTGCGTATATACGGAAGATGTGCGCATATACGGAAACTATGCATATACGGAAGATGTCCGTATATACGAAAACTGTGCATATACGGAAGATGTGCGCATATACGGAAACTGGGCATATACGGAAGATGTGCGCATATACGGAAACTGGGCATATACGGAAGATGTGTGCATATACGGAAGATGTGCGTATATACGAAAACTATGCACATACGGAAGATGTGCGCATATACAGAAACTGGGCACATACGGAAACTGTGCACATACGAAAGATGTGCGCATATACGGAAACTGGGCACATACGGAAACTGTGCACATACGGAAGATGTGCGCATATACGGAAACTGGGCACATACAGAAACTGTGCACACATCTTCCGTATATGCCCAGGAGGTGAATGCCATGAAGGTGGAGGAGGTGAAGGCGGTGGAGATTAAGGTGGCGATGGCCGAGGTCACATGCATACTCAACAGATGTCATCTCAGTCATTAAAAATTTGTGGACTTGCAGGGGCAGAGAGTGTGGCCAACCTAACACAAGGCCCGTAACTCATTAAAAATTTGCGGACTTGCAGGCGCAGAGAGTGTGGCCAACCTAACACAAGGCATAACAGGAAGAGTGGGAAAAAATTTATGGAATTGAATTCTCCTCCAGGTGTCAGCATGAAAACAGTCTGCCAGGTGTCAACGTGACAATGAAAGGGATGACGAAGGTCCCTTTCAAAGGAAAGGCCTATCAGCCTAATTAAATGACATCGCAATGTCACATCAATGACCACTGACTCCACCAAAGTCCAATAGAGTAATAACGAACAATTATTTTATAAACTTTGGCTAGAGTAATCACATGGCCGTCATCAATTCGTCCGTAAGGACCAAGTATAAAAATAAGCAGTTATTTATAATGCGATTTTTTGAAAACCTTTGTGGTGGGTTTTTCTGGTCAAAATTCGGCAGCAATTTATTAGAATCGTAAGTTTGATAGCTAGTTTCTGCACAATCAAAGCGTCCCAGGAGTTTTTCACGGTGCTGAATCCAAATATGCAGTTAAAAAACCATTTTAACTGCAACAAATCAAGATTTAACCTCAATTTCTTCTGCCGGATTCCGTCACCAAAATCTCCAAAAAGTCGCATTATAGACAACTCCTAAAAATAATGAGAATAACACGAACGATTCAGATTAATGCAATAATTAAGAAGTGCTACTAAGGGTATTTAGGTTGATAGATGTTGGTAGAGTAACTTTTTTCAGTTTAAATATTTGTATAAAAATTATAAATAAATAAATATATAGTTTTAGTAGATATATTTTTAAATCACATTTATTTTATATAATTATAAAATTATTAAATAACATAATGTAAATGTAAATTAAAATGATAAATTAAAAAAAATAAAAGTAGTTCAGTTTTATCAACTATATTTATTAATGTAATTATAATGATAATAATAAATTACTAATAAACAATTGTTATATAGTAGCTATTATATGTTGTTTAGCTTTAATATAGTTAAATAAAGTAAAAGAACTAAATTCGTGTTAGTGTTAGGTTTAGAATCTAGCTAATTTAGGTTTTATTGATTGGTAAATTTGGTTATTTTGTTAATAGCTACATTATGGTGGTGGAGAATCCAATCATATCCATCGATAATAATGCCTTATTATACTAGTAATATATTTATTGTGAAGGTTGTCTAGAAAGATTTACATTTTAGGCGTAAAGTATAGATAAATATATTTTAAATAGTAGTTGTTCTTGCCAATTATATCTATGAAAAAAAGATTGAATATATTCCTCTATATATATATTTATTATTATATATTATATATATATATATATATATTCTAAAAAATTGGGTGATTATTTTACTAAGTTAATTTCTTTATTTGATTTGAAAATTATTTTAAATTTTATCAACAATTTTATAACTTTGTTATTAATATTAAGTAAATCACAACCTTCTTTTTACTTATAGGTAAATTTTTGTTAAAATGATTTTTTTAAGTGAATCCAACTATTTAATATATATTAATAAAAATTTTATTATTTGAAGTCAATTTTTCATTTAATTATTGATGAGTTTATGAATATAGTTATTTATTTCAACTAATAAAACACGCAGGTACCAATATTTATTAATATTGAACTTGTTAATTAATAATATTTATTATAAAAGTAATTTGAATATTAGAAAATAGTTAAGTAATGTTTTAGTTAATTAATGGTTGATAAGATTTTATTTTGTTACTATATGAAATTGAAAAATTAATTGTCTAGCTAAGACTTGCATAAATTTTGGTGGGTAGCTATCACTAAAAAGTCTTATTTACCTTTGCATATTGATCTTATCTGTTTTTATACCAATATTTGATTGAATTATGATAAGTGATAATTGATGGTATTTAAGTGAACATGAATATGAGCTATTTGCAAGAATTTTAATATGGTGATTTTAATTTTAATCCTAAAATGATGAAATAAATATTGCAACTGTATCTAAAATTATCACACAGATATAAATTAATTACCTATATAACATTATGTTAAACAAAAACTGCTATAGCAAATATTACAAAATGAAACTTGAATCAATCATATTATAGATAAATAGAATCTGCCATTTTCTTTTTATTATCAAACACAACGCAATAGTTAATGAAAATAAAACTGTTAATTAAATAAAAATGCCGCACACCTCTACAACATTTACTATAGTTGTGGGATGCATTGATTGCCTCTCTACTTGGTGGAAAGTTTCAGATTGAAATCCCTAAAATTTTGCTGGCTCCATTTCCTGTCACGGGATTTATTCACGGTATTCCAGAAAAAGTTTGTCTACAGCTCATCCCTTCCACACGATGTTGCAGCCCAACTCTGTCTAAAGCTCTCTTCATTCCTGTAAATAATCGAATTCATGAATCCATTATTTGTCTTCTTCGTTATTGTAGTCTTCTTCCATTGCTCTGTACAAGTCTTCTGATGTAAAATCTGTTGAACAGACGAATGGAGAAGGGAGCAGACTACAGTAATGGGACGACTGCTTGTTCGAAAAAAATGAACTGTCGGCTAAATTAGCTGCATCTCCCCCAGAATGATCGTAATGAGGAGATTGCTGGTCACCTAAACTCGACATAGAAGACAGAGAATCTGTAGCTGCTGTTTCGACGGGATTATCAGCCAATGCCAAATCAATACGCTCGGATTCTTCGTCTCCGATGGAATCGTTCACAAGTACGTCGAGCCATGAGGATTTCCAGGTTTCTTGAACATTCCATAATTTGAAGGCTTGATCTGATATATGATTACTGGAGCCCTCATCGTTATAGCCATTTGCTCTTACAATTCCAGAATGTCGCACGACTATTTTTCTTTTAACGGCAGTGGCTTTGAACACAGGATTTTGAACAGGAACAGGAGATTTTGATCTTGTTCTTCGATTTTCTGGAATCCTGAGTTGAGATTTGTTCATTGACATGCACAGCTTCTTGCCCATATGAGTGTTCCAGTAATTCTTGATTTCATTGTCTGTTCGACGAGGCAGTCGTCCTGCTATCAGAGACCACCTGCACATACATTGTATAGTTGAGATTAATTCAATGGCAGATTTCGAAACTATTTCAAAACCTAAGAAAACCAAAAGTGTCATGTGCACTGATTTTCTACATCTCGATTGCCAAGAAGACGATGCAATCGAATAATGAGCTCCTCCTCGTCGGGAGAAATGTTACCACGTTTAATGTCTGGGCGAAGATAGTTCAGCCAACGCAACCTGCAACTCTTTCCACATCGCTTAAGACCTGCAAAACAAAACCTACCCGCTCATTTAGCCTCTCAATGCGCATTTTGTTTGCAATAAAAATTGCAATTAGAATTTTACTGAAACTCACCTGCTTTTTTAGGGATATTTTTCCATCCATCGGTGCCATGAATTCGAATGTATTCAGAGAGAATCATATCCTCCATGGCGGACCAAGCGCCGCAGCTAAGACCTTCTTTTGAACAGCAAGGGGATCTAACCATCTTCGATATTCTTTTGTAACCCGTTAAGGCTAACTGAAGACAGCTGATGATCTCCTCTAACACGGGATTGGCCTCCTCGCTTCTCTTTGGAAAGGCCGATGGGCATATTTACAAAGAAGCCAATGCCGCAATCAGCGAGCCTCGAGCCTCTTTCTGTTTATGGTTATAGAAATTTGAATTTTGTTTGGGCGGTATTTTAAATTCGAACTCAAAATTCAAATTCAAATTCGTCTGCTATTAAATGAGTACGGTGAACCTCATTAAGTCCTCAAACCGGAGGGAGGCTGCGGGCAAGGTAGCCGGGGGTTTTGATGGGCAGCCGGAGAGGGATGCCGGAGACAGATGCATGGTCTGATGATGGATGATGTATGCCGGAGACAGATGCATGGTCTGATGATGGATGATGTATGGTTGATGATGCTCTGTGAGACTCTGTACCCTCCATAGCATTAACTTTGCTATGGAGGTGGAAATAGCAATTGCCGATGGCTATCGCTCCCCCCAGCCGAGTTCGACTCCTGCGGCGGCAGTTGTGGCCCCGCGTATTTGGCGACCCATCGCGACGGCTATGCCGTACATTCTTCACATCTGCGGGCTTCGGCCATTTGTACATCTGCGGGCTTCGGCCTTCCTTGTTGAAAATCTGCTGGCTTCGGCCATATGTAAATATTCTGCTGGCTTCGGCCATATGTAAATATATGTAACAATTACGCTTCTTCAGCGGGATATTTCCCCCCGAAAAAAAAATAGACACACAAAGGTGTAAGAATGATATAAATAAGTAAACAATATGCTTTAAAATAGTTTGTTATTTAAATTTAAATAGGTTTTAATTTTTAAATTTAGGTTTTTGTGATCCATAATGAACTAAGAAAAGTATTTTAGTAAAAATTAAACTAGGAGAATTTTGCCAAACGCGTTCAAACATCCAATATGGCCTTCCCTCCGCCGGACCAGATAAAAAAAGTAAACCAAGGACTATAGGGTTAACTAAAGAAACATATAAAGATAAAATTTTAATATCCAAAAACTACCAAAAAAATTCAAAATACCATTAACTAATAATTTAAACTTGGAAATCCATTATAATAATATTTTTATCAAAAGTGAAGCTTATTATTTGAGATTATTATTTAAAAAAAATTAATTTAAACTAAATAATAATTATTACTTTTCCAAAATTTCAATTTAATTTAATTAACACATTTCAATTTCGAAGAAGAAAAAAAATCATTCTCAGTTCAATTTCAATTTTAAACGATGCAATATATGTTATAACTATTAGTCTTTCTTATGTGTACAGGTCCATAAACATTAAATCGAAGGTTTTATTATTTAAATTTACATGACATTCTAGGTGTTAGTATTTGAATGTCAAATATTTAAAGTGATATTTAAACGTAGATTTTTTTTTAATTTGAAAAAAGTATTATTAGATTTATTTTACTAGTTTCAATTTCGCTTTTTCACTCTTGTGAGTATTACTTGATGCATGAGTGCTAAGTGGATTATTCAAAAATCATGAGAAATTAGTCAGTGACAGTGACGACTACTTCTTATGGAAATAGTCATAAATGAATAATTTACTTAACACAGTTGAATCCCAAAAAATAATATCTAATATAATACACTGCGAAAACTCCAAAACTTAATTGAAAAAAAATTTACAATTGAAATTTATTAAACAACTATGCAAATTAAACCTTGTTTTTTTTTTTTCCTTTCTCATCTCCGCGAATACAAAAATTACGAACAACAAAAGCATAAATACGACAAGGAGCATGATGAAGAGATGGAACTATGAAAAACAAAAAAATAAAACATGTGTCACATGAATATGAACACATGGTATCGGGATTTTTATATAAGAAGATCATGGGTCACATAGATATGAACACATGGTATATGGATTGTTATATAAATTAAGACATGTGTCACATGGATATGAACACGTGGTATAGGGATTGTTATATGGTTTGAGATAGCTTCAAAGATATGAACACGTGGTATAGGGATTGTTATATAGTATGAGATAGCTTCAAAACTAGGTCTAGTTGCACAATTTCTTAATTAGTGTTTTTGCGCTGGGCTTTAAAGTTTTTAAGATAAAATTTTCATTATTTCATTGCATTTTCCTATAACATTTTATGATTTTATTTTAGAATATGTTTTAAACTCATTAGGATGTTTTCAGAAAGTTTTCGGTCTTTTAAAGAAAATATTATTTAAAAATTATTATAATTTGTGCTTTATGTAATATTTTTTTAATAGAAATAATTATTGTGAAGGATTCAAATTAAGTAGGTATATCATATATAAGAGAGCTATATAATGGTAGCTATATATACAAATTCAATAATAATAAATTTGGGTGTTATGATTTCTTGTGATTTATAGGTTTATATTTTTAGGTTAATTAGTTTCAGTTTTGGTAGTTGAAAGGAATGATTTTATCTTTTTCTCTTATTCAATTGTTGTAAGTAAAGTGTTGAGTCTTAATGAGTAAATTGTTGGAAATGTCAAATCTAATTTAAGATACCATTCTTAGAATTAAGCCATATGTTGAAAATCCTAGAGTTTTTGACAAATCCAACTTAAGACACCATTTTTAGAACTAAACCTTATCTTGAAAAGCTTACAGCTTTTGACAAATACAATTTAGGATTCCATTCTTAGAATTAAGCCCTATGTCATCACATACAAGTATTCAAATTTGTATTGATTCGTCTTTAGAATTATCAAACACCATTGCATCTCCAAAAACTAAATTATAAGGAATTTATATTGGTTTTTTATCTCCAAAATGATGAAAGCATTGGTATTTTAAAGGATTCATGTTTAAATTCCCCCAAACGGGGTGATAGGGGATGGCCATGAGGCAAAGAAGACCCCGCCATCCCCTCGCATAGATGAAGTAAGAGACATGGTCGCTACCCTCCTCAAAGATGCACTTACGTGTAGTGGGATTGAGCTAGAGGTGACGTTACATCTCCAATTTGAGTAAATGCACAATGAAATTGATGCACATGATGGAGTGGGTTATTAATGATATCGAACACCTCGAGAAGCCTAGCAATATGGTTGCAATTACAGGAATTTTATTATAGCTATTACTCTTCCCTCATCCCACTAATTATCAAAATTCTTTGGTAGAAAGTGAGCTTCGAATTTGTTTATGGGTTTGGGAATTTTCCTTTCTTGTAACTCGTGTTTTTTTTGGAGGAAAGACCACACCCTCCTAGCTTGGTTCCTCCTTCTTGTGGGTGTAAGAAATTGAATGATTTTGGAGGAGTGTTTTATGGAAATAAGAGTTATATTGGTATCAAAGGGCTCTGTAAATACCTTCTTGATGCTTCTTTTAGTTGGAGATTTCTTGGTTCATAGGAGGACTCCTAGGAATTGGCATCGAAGGTGTTTGTCCCTCCAACATAGTCACAAGCTTTATCTCGACCTTTGGGTCTTCCCATCCTTCATGAAATTGGAATGCTTGGTATAATATATGAAATACATGTAGCGATATACCATAGTGAGCTCGCTCTAGGAGGGGCGTTGGTGGTGTGGGAGACTATAGTGGCACCCAAGCTCTCTCTAGGGCTCTAGGATGTTGAAAAGGAAATCATACAAGAGCAAGAAAAAATTGGATTACGAGATTTTTGCTACAATTTTGGATTGGTTAGTTGATCTTAGCAACTCACGTGGCAGAAAAATCAATATCTACACACCATTGACCTCTATTGTCACATCAAACACCTATTGTTCAAGCGGAATGACACCTTGGATGAACTACTCCTCAATATGGAGGAAGTACAATTACTTTTGCAGGATACAGATGAGTGCATGGAGCATTTGGAGGCTGTAATTCTATGACATTAAATGTCATCTCCCCTAAGCAACCCAAGACAACCAATTCCCATTGACATCTCTTAATGACATCCTTTGCATGCATGCTATTAGCTATGATGTCTCATCTAGTTTTGCTCTTTCTTTATATGTTTTTACATGTTTTTAGAAGTTATGCACTTGGATGTTAGACCAAAGTTTTGTACTTATGCTATCTATTGAGTAGAAACTATTCAATAATTTTTGAAACTTTGGCATAAAACTCTCAAGTTCTACCTTTGGTCTAGTTTCCATATTGGCAAACCAAAGTGAATTGAGAAAGTTGATATATGTATATGATATGCATATGCTTTCCTAATTAATAAAAAAGTTTGAATTTAGAAAAAAATGGTTTTATATATATAATTAATTGAGTTTTGAATAAGAATAAATTTAGTGATCTTATTTGTGGGCTATTTGGATGGCTAGGGTTCAGGACTACACTTGCTCGCCGTTGCAGGGCTTCATGCATTCGATGTGCGTGGTATCCAAATTATCTGTATTTGGTGTTCTTGCTATGCAAATGGGTTGGATTTGATTGGAGAAGTGTTGTGACATGTTTGATAAAACCTGATCTAGCTAATGGTTTGTCTTTTAAATGGTTGGAATTGGATTTCCTTCCTCCCTTGTGAGGATTAGTAGCTTGATTTGGTCTCTTCTATGTTGTTTTATGGTGCCATGGTTGTTATGCGGCGGTCCAGTGTTTTTTCCTTGCAAATCTGGGTTATTGTTTTCACAGTTCAATCAAAGTACGTACGCATTATTTGGTTTTAAGGAGATCGCAAGAAGGGTTACAAAGTGTTTAGCCCCGTCACTGGAAATGACCGCACATATGGGGTTTTTAACTGTGTAATTATGGACAAGCCTATGGACATGAGGCTCTTGTCCTATACATCTCTTACATGACCAGATCCAGGTTAGGTAGTGGTAGTCTCTGGTTTCTAGATGGGCCATTATATCATGCGATGAAGAGGCTCGCTCCACATAACCTAGACCGAGCGCTGACCAAGTCGTTCCCAATTTTTGCAAAAATCTAATAGGGTGATCACATCTTTTAGAGGTTTGGGGCTCAAATATGGTAACAGACCTTAAAAAGAAGCTACAAAAATCCACAAGAATTCCGACAAATATCCATAGTTTGACTTATGAAGGCAAACTCTTACAAGATGACAATCAACTGCAGGATGACAACATTGAATGTAACTCCTCCATCTTCATGACCCTAAGACTGCATGGAGGAAGTCCTGTAATGAGTAGTTGTGATTCTCCAAATCCTGCACATGGGTTCTCTTTTTCTACTGGAACTCGTAAGGCCTCAATGTCATTCAAGGATGTCGTGAAAGGGAAAGATGTCAGTCCAAACAAAAAAAGCCCCAATCTGACAACCCTAGGTCCTTACGTAGTTGAGCAGATGGAGAGAGCACCAGATCTGTCAATAAAATAGCTAGATATCTTATTTGTCGCTTTAATGGCTATTGGCCCAAGTCGAAGATCTTCATCAACTGGACTAGCAAATGTGATACTTACTTGTGCGTGAAGGGTTTTTTTGTGGTTCAATTTGACAATCAGGAAGATCTAGAATACATCATCAATGAGGGCCCATGTTTTTGGGGAAGGGTGGGTCTCTTCTTAACTCCATGGTTTTCTGCTTTTGATGTCGCAACAATGGTGGTCTCAAAGATGCCGGTATGGGTAAGGCTTCATAATCTCCCTCTTCTTTTGTAGCACCACTAGATTTTAGAAGGAACTGGAAATACATTGGGGAGATTTTTGAAGATGGATAAAAAAAGAGTTGAAAAAGGTATCTTCACTTTTGCTTGCATTTGTGTGGAGATAGGCTGAAGAAAAGGTGTACCAGATCACATCCATCTGGTTCATCAGGATTTCAAGTGGACACAATTGTTAGATTTTGAAAACACTGCTTTCCGGTGTCAAATCTGCCATCAGATAGGGCATCTGTAGAACTCTTACCCTCAAGCGAACAAAAGGGCAAAGAAGTGATCTCAATTTAGCCAAAGGGATGGCAATTTCCAGATCCACCCTCTTCAGATGATAAAGATGAAGAATTGGACAAGGATCATCAACAACTAGAAGGACAAAATAAGCAAGTCTCCCAAGTAGAGGAGGGAGAAAAGAAGCAAAAGGATTCAATCAATTATGTTGAGAAAGCTAATGATCTAGCAATGATTCGGGTTCCTAAAAACTGATAATTACAATGACTAGTCCAAATTCCGGAGCTTAACAAAAATTACAAAAAAAGGTAAAAAATAGAAACCCAATTTACATAGATAAATAACATTATTTGATAACTAAGATACCTTAATTGCATTAAGCACATTCATTTATCTTTTGGAAAATAGACCAGAAAACTTGTGCATGTACAAATATAACTTTCTCTATTTTTTCGTATAAAATTGTAATTTTCCTTTAAAAAAACAATATAGTTTGTTTTAAATGAATAGGAAAAAAATTTTTATAATTTTTTAAGAAATTTTTATTTTTGTAAATTTAGTTTTATAATTTTGAAAGTTTTTTTTTTAATAATAAGTATATATATATATAATATATATTAGTATTAGAGCGTATCGTATGAGTCAAGTCTACCTTTTATGTTACATTGGCCAATAAGAAAAGAAAAAGATTAATGAGAATAATGGTTGCTAGCGTAGAAATTTGACCTAATGGGACGCAATGAAATTATTCGCATTGTAGACCATGCACCCCACTTTTTGAAATTATTCGCATTCTAGACCATGCAACCCACTTTCTCATATTCATGATTAATTCTGATTTGGATTTAAACCATGTGAACACATTATCTCATGTTCAATCCTTCCTATTATTGCGTCTTAATCTGATTTTAATATCAAATTAACTAATAGTAATGTCATACCTAAACCATCGAACTGCTATTCCTTTTTAAATTTTACGGAATCCCACAGATTAATTAAAATGGCGTTGTCTATCTCAGTTACAATTTTGTTATTAAAGTTAATTTTTTGGGGTAAAATTTGATTTTTGTTTTTTTTTCAAAATTTTAATCATAAAAGTGTTTAAATCATGTTTTTATGGTAGAAATAGATTTAGTATATTAAAAATTTGTGGGTTTTCAAAATTTTAAAATTAAATAACAGTACTCTAAATTTCTATTCTCCAAAATTTTTGTCAAATTTTAATCACAATCTTCCTAAATTTTCTACTATTTTCCAAACAAAACTATAACCTTATTAAACTACTCTATTTAAAATAAGTGATAATAATGAAGAACACCGCAATATAATAAATGATAAAAGTTTTGTACCACACGACAACGACGTATGACGCTATTGTAGAGTCCACAATACAAAATTTTCAGTTAATGATGCTATGTCTATGTGTGCTCCACCTTTTCTAGAAAGTTTGTCCATCCAATCACATGGAAACGACCTTTCGCCGAGTCGACGGCGAAAGACACTATCAACGCATTTGGTCACAATTTAACACGAACACTTACAAACTTCTAGCTTTGAGTCTTTGATCCCTCTTTAACGAGGGGTCAGCCTTTAGTTTTGACCCTCCGCTCATTTTCTAGAAAGTCCATGGAACCAACCTCCCACCGTGTCCCCACATGGAACAGGCTATCAAGGCATTTGGTCACAATCTTTTTTTAGTTTTGATCGTACTTTCATCTAGAAATGGAATTTCATGGATATTCCTTACCCTCGAAGTTATCGTGAAAAATATTTAACAAATATGTTTTAAAAGAAATAAATTGATTTTAAATTCAAGCACTACTGGTACCAATCTTTATCTAAAGGAGTAGGGTGGTGACAGAAACATCTTTAGGAATGATGGCAACCAAGAGAAATAATACCAAGATATAATAAAGCTACAACCCAATCTTCACACACCAAAACCAGATGGTTTACCTATTTATAATTAAAAAATAATGTAATTTAATTTATATATTTTATTTTTTTATTGAATTTGGTGATAAATTTGGTATAGATGTATTTTTTAATTATATTTTAAATATAAATAAATTCAATCGCTTAAAGAAATTATATAAATTATAAAACCCATCAAATTTTAAATAGCGTCATCCGCATACGATTTCGATTGCGCTTACGTATCTTTGACCCGGGACACGGGACACCATGTGGCCGCCACGGAAATACGAAGTAACCAAAATCATCGGCTGCGACTTAGCCGGCAACGAAAGAACAAAGAAAAACACCGCCGGCGCGTCACCGCGGACTTTCCTCACCTGCTCTCTACTCCTTTATAACCTCACCACATCAACAAGCACCCGTATAATCCGCGCGATTTCAAAAAAAGGTAGACAATTCTTCTTCACTGTGTATTGATTTGGGTGCAAATGGGGATTGAACTCGAGATGGGGAGAACACAGGAAAGGGGATGGGTGAGAGGCGCCATTATTGGGGCCGGAGCTTCTGGGACCGTTAGCCTCGCTATGAGCAGCTCTAATGGCGAACTCTTTGCAGTCAAATCCGCAGCCGGTTCTAATGTCGCTTTGGATAATGAATACCAGATCTTGCGGCTTCTGGATTCTCCATACATTGTTCGCTGCCTGGGGTGCGCTTACAGCGTTGAGAACGGTGTGGAGGTGCACAATTTGTTCATGGAGTACATGCCAGGTGGCAGTTTAGCGGATCTGCTGATTAAATTTGGAGGGCGCCTGGACGAATCCGTGATTAGGTCTTACACTCGTGGCATCCTACATGGAATTGATTACCTCCACAGGCAAGGGATTGTGCACTGTGATATCAAGGGGAAAAATGTTCTTGTGGGTGCCAATGGTGTGAAGCTTGCGGATTTTGGTTCTGCCAAGAGGATTGGTGATGACGATAAAGGCCAGGAGGCCCTGCAATTGAGGGGGACGCCTCAGTGGATGGCTCCAGAGGTGGTGAATCAGGTGGAGCAGGGGCCTGCTTCCGATATTTGGTCTCTTGGCTGCACTGTGCTTGAGATGGCCACTGGCAAGCATCCATGGAGCGATGTTTCCAGTCCCCTCGCTGCAATGTATCGAATTGGATGCACAGAGGAGCTGCCTGAGTTGCCTGCATCGCTTTCACTTCAACTCCGGGATTTCCTAGAGAAGTGCTTTCGTAGGGATCCCAAGACGAGGTGGACCAGTGCAGAGCTGTTGAACCATCCTTTCCTAAACGAGCACTGCTCTGTCATAGAGGCAGATGAAGCCCTTAAATGTCCGAAATCCCCAACTAGTCATTTGGATTTCAGGAATCAAGTATGGGATTCCTACCCTTCTGAGATTACTAGCATTCTCTCACTCAACATCTCCAGCCCAATTGGAGAAGTCAATGGGGAGTTGAACAGACCAGGTAAGAAATGCCCAAGGCCTTCTCCCAGGGACAGAATGATGGCACTGGCCGCAGCTTGTAAATTTGAAGATGTTGCTAACGGTCCTAATCGGATCACAAGCCCTCATGGTCAGTGGATTGTTGTGAAATCTTCCAGAGGAAACTCTACAACTTCAGTTTCCTCTGCATCTTCAGGCAAATCTCTGTCAAAATCAGACATCAATAATGACTCTTCCATCCAAGGGCTTCCATACACAAAAGAAAAGTGTAGTGCCAGCTTGGAAGCTGTCAACAGGGAAGAGTTGCAGCCCAGATGTCAACTAAATGAATTCCTGGAGGCTGTGTTCTCTGCAGCACAGCCTGTACATCAATCATTTTCCAGTTCTTCTGCTGAGACTCTGCGTCATGACTTGTTTTCAATGATGGCAGTATCCAATTTGATTGATGAAGGCGCCGACAAGTATGAAAATTCATCTCAGAGCATTGCTGGTGACGATTTTGGAAATCTGAACATATCAAACATATCAGTAATAAGAAGAACATTTTATATCTTTGATGATAAGTGGACCTTTGGTACTCAGGGAGCAGCAAATTGTTGCCCCTGTTGTAATAGTATGTGCGCTACACAATTTTGCTATGTAAATATGATAAAGAGGAAATGGCTCATTGTGTGCAGAGCAGATACTTGCTCTTCTATATTTTATTCAAAATTAATTTCAATTGACTTTATTCGGCTACAATTAACTTGGATTCCATTGTGTGTGAATTTTATTGAAATTTGTTCCATGCCATGTGAATAGATCATATCTCATATAAGGGAAGTGAAAAATAAGAGAGAAGAACATAATTTCCAGAGTCCCAACCTCCCCTCCTCTCCTTTATTGAAACTTTTTCCTTTAACAAATGATGATGATTTGTCAACCATAATTATTTATGCCCTTTTATCTTGATATGTAACTTATAACCTCCCCTCCACTTCCCTCCACTCCTTTATTGAAACATTTTCCTTTAACAAATCATCATCATGTGTCAACCATAGTTATTTATGCCCTTTTATCTTGATATGTCACTTATAAGAGTTCCAAGATATTACTAAAAGGGCCTATATTAACTAAAAATAAGACATTTTTTCACAAACTAATACTCAATGCCTATTGTTGAGTTTTGATTTTTCAACTGGATGGCTTTTTCTGCGTCATACCCGAGCCCCTGCAGTCACTTACCTGTTCCTCTTTAAAACATAATACAATCAGATTCTGATTTTACAAAATCCATTTCTCACTTTTCTGTTTTGGTTTTGTTTCTGTGATTTTTCTGATTTTGTAAAACACAATAGGTTCTCTTTGAAAATACTGTTTTAATCCATTTTATAGTTAGATTATTTAAAATAATATATTTTAAAATAAATTCATGATTTTACTGTATAGTAATTATTTTGTAAATTTCTTTCGGCAAAACCTTACCAGAGAGGATAGTTGACATAAATTTCATATATAAATTTTTATATTTAAAATAAGAGTAAATTACGAAAGATAGAATTTTCTTGTTTTAGTTTTAAAATCCAATTAGTGTGAACACAACTGTCCAGGGAAAGTCTTCTAAGTGATGCTTTATAACAAGTTTGATTTCTACCTTGAATCTCTGATTTTTAAGAATTTTTTTTACAGATACCATTTATAAATAAAATAATAAGCAATTAAATTATTATGATGGTTAAATTTTATAACTTTCGAAAACATATTTCTAATAAAATTTAGAACAATTAAAATGTGATAATTAAAATTAATATATTTTTAATAATATTTTTTGAAAATTATTTTAGTTCATTGAAAAGTCTCTCGATATGTATTCAATAAATAAATATAACAATATCAGTTTATTTATGAAAAATAAATATTATATTTAAATAATAGAATATATATATTTGTTTATGGAAACTTCATAGAAATTTAGTTTTCCATCAACTTTAAAAACTATCTATTTAGTGTTATAATTTTACAATATGTATAGTTCTGTCTTGTACATGAAAGTCAAAATTAAATGTTGACTTATATGAGAAAAATCATAAAGAGTTAGATTGATATACATAATTAAAAAAAGAGATGTTCTAGATCTTTGTGTCATCCATGAATTTAACAACTGAGAACGAGTCGTCCATACACTCCAAAGCCTCCTTTGATAACTTTTAGCTTTTTGATTAAGAGCCTTTAGAATGTGGGAGAAGGAATTTTATTTCAAAGCTCTGATATATTGGTAAATTTGAGTAAGCAGATGGTGCAATTTAATTAAATCCATTTTTTATTTTCATTTGTCTAATCAATGATAATTTAAGAATCTTCAAATAATTGAAGC
>APFE031051477.1:0-19208 GCA_000404065.3 Pinus taeda | reverse complement strand
AAATTAAGAAAAAGAGAAGGAATTCTTGCGAGTCCTCGCATGCAGGTCTTCTTGGAGTTTTTAGTATAGATAGGAAGCACTCTTAGCTAGCTCCAAAGCTTGGTCCTACACATAAGAGAGAGAATAAAGCAACCTTCATAGCATAATATCTTGATAATCAAAACTATCAGAAACATATAAATATTATTGAATAAATAAGTATAAACAAAAATCTCATACATTCATTAGTTAAATAGAATAAGTAAAGAATGAATAGAAACATATGGACGGAAGAACAACTGATCTATATTAATAAAGGAGTTGGAGGAAAATTACAACAATGATATGTAGTTGCAGCAACACCTCCCCCAACTCCTAGCTCCAAAACTATCCATCTCAAGATAGATCTGAGCATCAGCATGACAATACAAGAATTACCATCATTTTCTCAATGGCCAAGCCTCCAATATATAGGAAAGTGAAGGCTATGAAGATTCCCCAAATTCCTCATTAGTTCAATTTGGGCAAAATCTTTTGGGCAAATAATGTTTCCTCATATAAAAATGGCCTTTTCCACTTTTTAGGTTCTTTTGTGCTTAGGAAAAAGCTTCCCCATGCTTTATGGCTCTTTCCCACTTTTCTATGCTTTTATGTTTTAGAAAAAAGCTAAAGATGAGGATAAAGAGATCACATTCCACCATATGAATTTCTGAAAGTGAACAAGAGTGTCAAATTCAAATTTTAGCTTGCTTATGTTTCAGTTTTTTTTTTTAATATATATATTTAGTTTTAGCATTTTTTTTATTTTCTAAAAATATATATTTAGTTTTTGGGATTTTTTTCTATAAGAAAAATTATATTTGGTTTTTATAAAAATGGATTTTAAACATTCCATTTATGCTAAATTTGTGATTTTATGATAGGAGTTTAAATTATATATAAAAAAAATAACTTAATGCCATGTGTTGTGTCGTTGAGATGGGTATTATACATCTTTTCCTTGCTAAGTTATAGAATGTGCTAGGGTTTTCTTAATGCAATAAAACTAATTATGTTCTTCATTATATCTTGAAAAGTTCATCTTGAACCTAATAAAACAATAAAGTTAAAATAGGTTTATCTTTGTCCTTTGTAGATCTTTTTCCCCATCAATCTTGGTCCTAATAGATTAATTGTCTTATGGTGGCCTTCATTGGTCATTTCCATTAGTTGCATGCTTTATAGTTTTCTATTTGTGACATTTTTTAGGCTTGATAATATGTTATTTAATTTATCAAAACATGTTATTGTCCATATTATTGTTAAATATTAATATTAAATATGTTGGTTTTTTACCATGGTTTAGCAAAACTTTCCCAAAAGGTTTATAGATTGTATTTTATAATGCAACGATTCATTGCTTGATGAAATTGTTTCGGATTTTTTTTTTAATGATTCATTGGTTGATGAAATTGTTATGGATATTTTTTTTAGTATATTAAATTGTATGTGATAAAGTCAAAAGTCACCTCTTTTTTAGATTTTCATTGGTCAATTTCCCTTAACGCCGTCAAGTTCACCATTCGGTCCCAGGTTAAGGAAGTATAGGAGTCATGAAGTGGAATTGTCCAAGCACATAAATCTTGAGACATGTTTTTTTAGTCAAATTATACTTCCTTTCTGTGTAAATTCTCGATGAAAATAGTCTCATGGAACATGAGGGGACTCAATAGTAAAGGAAAACAAAGACTCCTAAAAGAAAAATGGTACACAGAGCACCCATCAATAATTTTGATATAAGAAACAAAAATATTAAGTGAGGTTCTACCTCATATAATTAGCAAATGGGGGGAGGAATTTCCAAGTAGTAGTGATTGATTCTTAGAGATACTTGGGTGGAATGGTTATTATTTGAAATGATCAGGACATCAAGGTTACCAATATGTTTACCTCTTTTCGCATTATGACAATACAATTTTAGTTAATTGACATCGAGGACTACTACCATGTATCCAATGTCTATGACTCCAATATCGCAAATAGGAAACCTCTATTTGTCAATTCTATTTCTAGCACAAATGATTTATACTCCCCATCTCCATGGATTATTGGGAGTGACTTCAATATTATCAAGTGTCTCGAGGAAAAGAAAGGATGAATCACAATGTTTAACAAGATATTTTGTAAGCTATACCATTAAAGCCATAAAGTAGTCTCCATTAGAGTTTTCAAGCAATAAGTATCCAACCCATACATGTGGATCAATGAGACATAATGCATGTGTGTTGGGTGACTAACTTAATACATTGTTCTAATAACTCCACAAGCTTATGTGTTTCACTCCATCACATAAATTTAAAATAGTGTGACCTATGTAAACCAAGAGTAGACATGAAACCCTTAGGCAACAAACATTCCCTAGATCCTCAATTAGGTGCTTAAATGATGAAGTGAAAATGCACAGGGAAAAGAGGATTTCATGATTTAACCATCACAAACATATGATCAAGTGTGACTAGGAGTGTATATATTCATATATTTTCCAAAGAGGGAGTGAATACATGAGCTACCATTCATTGGGCCTTATGTTTCTCTCTTTTGCTTTTTCTTATATATAGGAATTAGGGAATAAGGTTTTCATAAGCTTGGCACAACTCATAGATATAACATTTACATGAATTTTTACTTCAACCTTAGAGTTTAGACTTAGATAAACTATAGTGTATCTTTAATGATTTTGGCTTTCACTTTTTGATTTTATTTCATCACAAATGACAAAAGGGGAAATATTTTGCCACAAATATATGAATGCTTAATCATAAAGGCGTCATGAGATGAAAACAAATTAATGATGTTAATCTCTATGAAAATGATGGGTATTCTTGAGAAAATCTTATGCTTGTGGATGTCTCCTCTCTGGTTGAGAGAGGGTGAGGGTAGACACTGTATTATCCATGTGTCGTGTACTATGGCCAGGACTAACAGTCGTAAGCCTAGTAAAGACACCAGTAGGGAGAATGGTGGATTGGATAAGCATCTGGGACCAATATTCCTTGATAATTTGTACTTTGACTAGGACAAACACCATAAGTCAAGTACATTAAACCAAGATAAGAATAGTCATGAGGATTGACATTTCCTAGTCTCAAATATTATGATAGTGGATTAGGAAATGATCATGTGAGGGCATACCTAGTGAAAATCCTAGTGGGGTAAGTGCCTAGAGAGGCAGTGCTGTCCAAATTTATGCCTCCTAACATTGTGCTCTGATCTAATGGAGAGATAAAATTATTAGTCAAGGCCTTGCTATTTTGACAATGTTGGCTATGATGATGTAAATCATCATTGTTGCTTATCAATCCAGGTCCCTTCTTATATGAATATTTCAACTTGGGAGTACTTTTTGGTCTCATAATGAGTACCTCCCTAGTTTAGAGGGAGGGTCATCATCTTCATTATTGCCATAATCACCACCATCATCATCATCATTATTATCATCATTTCATTATCGTCATAATCACCATTCATGTCTTCATCATCATCATCATGATTATGGACATTGTCATCAATTGTTCATAATTATAGGTATCGTAAGAAATATCATCAACCCAAAAAATGTTGTGAGTGCTCGAAAATGGTTGTTAGGACACATGATATATGCAAGAGAAAAAAAAACTTTATTCTTTAGAGATGATCGATGATCATCATCATCTCTACCATTATCATCATCATTATAATTGTCATCATCCCCGTCGTCATAACTAATATAATTTCTATCATAATTGTTTTCATCTTCACCATGAACATCATAATCATCATTATTGTCATTATTGTTGTTGATGATGACCAAGATGAAAATAATGATAATGTTGATTAGATGATGATGACTTGGAAGACGACACCAAAGATAATTATTATGATTATGACCATGACAACATTTAAAAATTGGGAAGAATAGCCAAGGTCATTAGCATCGTCCTCATCATTGTCATTGTAACCCCCATCGTCTTTATCATCATTGTCATTGTAACCCCCATCGTCTTTATCATCATTGTCATTATCATAACAATCGCAATTCATGTTATAATCATCATAATTATTGACATTGTGGTCAGTTGTTCATAATTTTCAATGTCATAAGAAATGTCATGAATGCAAAAAATATGATGTGTATTGGAAAAGAAATGAAAATTTGAACAAAAAAATGGGGATAAAAATAGACATAAAATTGGATGAAAAGTGGATACAACAAAAGTAGATGCAAAACAAGACATAAAAATTGACACAAAAGTGGATGAAAAAGTAAATGCAATAGTTGGTGCAAACCTAAAAACAAAATAGTATTCAAACATGGATGAAAAATTGGAAGAGAACATGGGAACAATAGTAGGCATAAAACTTAGCATGAATTGTGGTGAAACAAATGTGGATACAATAGTGAATGTAAAAAAAAAATAGACACAAACTTGAATGCAAAAATGAGGAAAACTTGGATGCAAAAAGAGATGTAAACATGGGCCAAACATAGGTGCAATAGTGGACAAAAAATTAGTTGCAAAATTGGATGAATCAAAAGTGGATGTAAAAGTAGATTCAAAATGGGATGCAAAAAACATAAACAATATTTGATGCAAACTTGCACACAAAAGAGGATGCAAATGTGGATGCAATAGTGGAAGAAAATGTGGGTTGCAATGATATGCATGAGATATGGCACAAATAATAGAACAACAAATGTGGATGAGAAATTGGATGTAATAATAGACACACAAAAAATATGCAAACTTTGATGCAAGATAAGATGTTATAAGGGATGTAAAAGTGGATGCAAACATGGGTGTAACAGCAGAAACAAAATTGGATGCAAAATATGGATGTAATGGAAGTAAATGCAAAAGAAGATACAAAATGATATGCAAAACCTAGCACAAAAGTGGATGCAAAAATAGATGCAATATTTTATGCAAAAGAGGATGCGAAGATGGATGCAAAATTGGAAGAAAACGTAGGTACAATAGTAAGTACAAAACATGGCATAAATTGTATCACAAAAAAAGTGGATGTAATGATAGATGCAAAAAATGAAGCAAATGAAGATGCAAAATAAGATGAAAAAAGTGATGTAAAAGCGGCATAAACATGGGTGCAACAATGGATGTAAAATAGGATGCAAAAATTGATGCAACAAAATTCGATGCAAAAGTAGATGTAATATGAGACACAAAACCTTATGAAAATCTTGACGCAAAAGTGGATATAAAAAGGGATGCAAAAATAGATGTAAAAGTCGATGAAAACCTAGATGTATATGAGGATGCAATCGTGGATGCAAATTTAAAAACAAAAAAGGGTGCAAAGGGAGGTTCAAACTAGTGAAAAATATGGCAACAAGAAAAAGGATGGCATAGAGGACACAATAACAGATGAAAAGAGGATGAAAAATGGATGCAAAACAAGATGTAAAAGTCAATGCAACAAAATTAGATGCAAAACTAGACAGAAACCTTGATGCAAAACTTGGCACAAAGGGGACACAAAAAAATATGCAAAAATGGATGCGAAAAATGATTTATAAAATGATGCAAAAGAGGATGCAAGAGATGATGCAAAAGTTGATGCAAGTGTAGGCACAAAAAGTGGATGCAATAGAGGATACAAAAGTTGGTGAAACAAAAACAGGTGCCAAACTTGATGCAAAACATGGTGCAAAGGATGGCACAAAACTTGGCATAAAATCTGGCGTAAAACTTGGTGTAAAATCTGGTGCAAAACCTATTACAATACTTGGTGCTAAACTTGATGTAAGGCTTGGTGAAAAACTCGGTGCAAACATTGCATCAATTTTTGCACCATATTTTATAAATGGACACAAATAGCAACAAAAATTGGCTCTAAATGCGAAAAAGGAAGCAAAAAGGGATGCTAATCACAAGGTTTTGTTGTAGTGATCGCACCCTCTGCACTAAGCTTTTAGTATGGTCCCGTTTTGATCATTTATGAGCAGTTTTCAGTGGAGAACTTCTGGGAGATGATGTAATCAGCTGACCTTGTTCCTTTAGGCAGTGTAGCAACACTTTTAGGGACTTAGGATCCCTCAGTTTATGGACATTTATGATTGGGGTTGAAGTGCCCAAAAATGTCTATAACAACCACATGCAAACAACAAAGTGTTTTTCAGTTGATTGAACGACAATCATTCAATAGATTGAACGGAAAAACAAAAAAAAGTGTTGTTTAATTGAATGATCAATAATCGTTTAATCAATTGAACAACAAAATACACCAAAGTGTTGTTCAATTGATTGAACAACAATCGTTCAAACAATTGAACAACAAAACACGCAAACATGTTTTTCAATTGATTGAACAAAAATTGTTCAATCGATTGAACAATGACACACGCAAAAAGTGATGTTCAATTGATTGAGCAACAATCATTCAATCGATTGAACATCAAAATACACACAAACAAATAAGTGTTGTTCAATTGATTGAAAATCAATCATTCAATCAATTGAACAATAGAACACACAAAAGTGTTGTTCAATTGATTGAACAACAATCGTTCAATCGATTGAACAATAAAACACACAAAAATGTGCTTGTTCAATCAACAATCATTCAATCGATTGAACAACAAAACACACAAAAACAAAAATTAGTGTTGCTCAATTGATTGAACAACAATCGTTCAATTGATTGAAAAATAAAACACACAAAAATGTGCTTGTTCAATCAACAACCATTCAATCGATTGAACAACAAAACACACAAAAAAAGAAATTAGTGTTGCTCAATTGATTGAACAACAATCGTTCAATCGATTGAACAACAATTACTAAACACACCCAGAAACAAGAGAAATTCTCATATTTACCTGGTGATGCCTCACTAGATTGCAACCAACCATTAAATAATATATACATTATTTACAGCTTGAAGAAAAAAAAGATACATTTTTACGAGCAAGCTTCCGAGTCATCACTCCCGACAACTAAAATTTGCATAGTGGGGTCATCACGTACCTGCTGACAAAAAGACTCTGTGGTGAGTGTTTTGTGATAAAGACACACCCAATTCCCATTCACCTTGAAAGAATGGCTATACCTGTCAATGGTAGTCAGAGTGAGAGTACCATTGTAATGTACTTCTTGAATTTCATAAGGGCCAAGCCACCTTCTCTGTAACTAGCCCGAAAAGTCTTGGAATCTGGAGTCATAGAGAAGTGCCCAATCTCCTTTTTGAAATGTCTTCTTTTTAATAAGAATTTCATGCAACTTTCCCTTTGCTGCTGAATAATTGCAGTGCATTGTAGAGCAAGTAGTTGAGCTTCATCCAAATCATTTATTTGTTGAAGTCGTTTGGTTTGGGCTTATGTCAGATCCAATCCCACTTCCTGAGCTATTATGAGAGTCTTTATTTCAAATTCAATAGGAAAGATAGGTTCTTTGCCAAATACAAGTTGGTATAGAGAATATCTAGTAGTATTTCGCCAAGTTGTGAGATAGGTCCACAAGGCCTCTGGCAGTCTAGCAGTCTAGTCTCATCGATGTGCTGAGACTATCATGGTTAGAATTGCTTCGGTGACCTTATTGGTGCTTTTAACTTACCCGTTCGCCTACGGGTGATACGAGGAAGTGACTATTTGTGTAACATGGTGGTTCCTTAGGGTGGTTGTAATCTTGTGTCCTATAAATTGCCCTCCTCCGTTCGTTATCACTTCCTGAGGTAAACCATACAACACAAATAGCCCAAAAAGGAAATTAATTACAGCTTCTTCCATAGCTCTTAACAAATCTACTGTTTCTACCCACTTTGTTACATAATCTATGGCAACTAGTATATAGGTCTTTTGGTTTGATGGCGGATGAAATGGGCCAACAAAATTCAATGCTCATTGTTCAAAAGGTTCTATTACCAATTGGGGTTGTAATGACATTTCATTAAATTGACCAGGTCGCCCCATCCTTTGGCAGCTATCACAAGCTTGGGCATATTTATTAGCATCTTTAAAATTAGTGGGCCAATAATAGCCCATTTGTAGTACCTTATGCCCTATTCTACGATCTGCGAAGTTTCCTCTACAGGGATTATAGTGCAGGCCTTCAGGATGTCATAAATTTCATCCTCACGAATGTATTTTCATATACACATGTCAGGCCTTGTATGAAAAAAGTATCCACCAATCCAAGAAAACCGGGTGCTGCGCTGGACAATCTATTTCCTTTCCCTTGCTGTCAAGTGCTTGGGCAACTTTCCTACTGCCAGATATTTTGCTACATCTACACACCATGGCATTTTTACTGCTATGGAAAACAAATGTTCATCTGGAAATTGGTCGTCCACTGCCAATGGATCATTTAACTTTGAAACTCGAGACAGAAAATCAGCGACTGGGTTTTCCTTCCCCGGATGATCTTTGATGGCGATATCAAACTCCTACAAAAGCACCAACCAACGAGTAACTTGACCATTTGTAATAGGTTTGTTAGCTAAGTACCTAATGGTAGAATGATCAATATACAGAAAAACTTGATAACGAGTTATATAATTTCTAAATTTGTTTATGGCATAAATGACAACTAAAAATTCCTTTTCTGTTACTGTATAATTAAGTTTAGCAGTAGTAAGATTTTTGTTGATATAATATATATATAAAATATATAAATATTAATATATATTATATATATATATATATATATAGATATATATTAATATATATAATATATAATATATATAGATATATATATAAGGTTTTCTATCCTCCTCTTGCTTGAGGAAAACACTTATTGCTGCATCTGACATGTCCGTGGAAATGTAGAAGGGCAGCTCCCAGTTAGGTCCATGTAATACTAGTGCCGTCGAAACTAATTTCTTTAAAACTGTGAAGTTGTCAATTGTTAGAAAATTTAAAGTCAACATTTCCTGTTAAAGCATATAAAAGCACAACAATTTGTGAAATATTTTTAATAAACCTGCAATAATAGCTTGCATATCCAAGGAAGATACGCACCTTAGTTTGAGTACATGGTGTAGGTAGTAAGAGAATTACCTATATCTTTGCTGGATCTACTTGTATTCCTGCTGCATAAATGTAATGTCCTAGGATTATGCCTTCTATCATCATCCTGTGACACTTTATATTGCTTAAACATAGTCTAGTAGCGATGCATCATTCCAAAAACTTCTTTAATGTTTGTAGCACTTGATCAAACTCATCCCCATATAGGGTAAAGTCATCCATATAAACTTCAAGTCCTTCATTTATAAGATCAACAAAAATACTAAGTATAACTCTTTAAAATGTAGTTGGGGCATTGCATAAGCAAAATGATAACACTCTATAAGTGAATGTACCTCACGGATAGGTAAAAGTTGCCTTGACTTGGTCTTCAGGGGTGATTTGAATCTGATTGTAGCTTCTGAAGCTATCTAGAAAGGAAAATAACTACTTCCTTGCTAGAGTATCAAGGGCTTGATCAATAAATGGAAGAGGGAAGTGATCTTTTTGTGTTGCCTTCTTCAATATCCAATAATCCACATAGATACACAACTTCCCATTTTTCTTGGGGACAACTACCAACGGAGAGACCCATTTGCTATCTGAAATGGGATAAATGAAATTTATGTCCAACATCTTCTGTAGCTCTTCTTTTACAATGTCCTTGAGATGCAGATTCAACCTCTACTGAGGCTACCAGATAGGATGAACATCCTTTTCGATGTAGATATGATGCGAACATAACTATGGGTCTATTCCCTTCATGTCAAGAGAGTCCCAAACAAAAGCCCCTTTATATTTTTGCGGGACCTAAATGAGTTTTTTCTATTGGTCACTGTCCAGACTATCATTAATATTTAAAACCTTGTCTAGTTCAATTTCAACAGGCTTGCTGTTATGAATAACATTTTTTTGGATATGTTGATCATCAATATATTTCAAAGGGTCTTCCAAGGCTTCATTATCAAGAATCGATTTTAACATTTGACATTTGACATTATTCACATTAGCTGGATGATTGAAAAAGTTGCTGATAATATCATCTTCAGTCTGATCCTTGAATTCAAGTGCCTCTGCTACTGTAAGAGGTGAATGAATGCTTTCTTCCAAGTAAGTGGGTGGTTGTTTATGTATTTTTGCAATGGGAAGACTTGGTTTGGAAGGAGGATATAAAAGAATATTTTTTATAGCATCCCCTTTAGCAATGGTCATGCTGCCTTCTTGGTAGCCTATGTAAGCATTGACTGTTGCCAGTCAAGGTCGGCCCAAAATCAGAGGGTTCCCATCTAATCGAGTCTTTGGGTTTATAACGAGAAAATATACTAGATATTCCCATGAATCAATAGAAACCGTAACATCTTGTAAAGTTCCCTTCGGTCTTACCACCAAATAATCAACAAGTTCTATCAGGGTGGTGGTTGGTTCCAGAGTTGTAATACCAAGTGTCTGGCATATTTATGATATTAAGATGTTAATGGATTCACCTAGATCAACTAGTGTGTTTGGAAAGGAGTGTCCGTATATTTGAACTATAAGTATAGGATCCCCAAGATATTTATACGTTATTAGAGTTTCCCCTCCCAAGAGCAAATCAGACAAGGTCCCTATGACGTGAATAGTGGGTGAATATTTTTATTTCGTCATAGACTTGTTCACACATAGCTCTTTAATCATTTTAGCATAAATAGGAATATCTTTGATGGCATGGAGGAGAGGAATTTTAATACAAATATTTTTTAGTTTCCCAAAAAGATCAAAGTCTGGATAAAAAAATGTTTTAGGCATTGTTAACCTTTCGAGGAACGTGGGAGAAGTAACTATGAGTTTTTTAGGGTATTTATGCTCATATGTATCTTCTCCTTGTTTTATTTCCGTGTCTGTCACAATTGATGGTGCATATACAGGTGGGGTTTCTAACTTAATTGATGGATGGTCTCTATTTTTCCCAGGGGTGATGATGCGTCCTGACCTCAATCTAAGTTCATTACATTCTTTTTGTTCGATCTCATAGTTTGAGCTTTCGATAATTTGCACCAGCTGAACTAGTATGCTATTGGGATTCAGATTCGGTTGAGTTGACAATTGAGGACACTGAAGGGGCTAAGGATTTTGTTGTAATGGATATGGGGCTAATAATGTAGGTTGAGGTTGAGGACCTGTCCCCATAGGTGTATTGGATATCCCTAAAGGTTGCTGCCAATTTAGAGGCCAGTCCAAATTTTGAGAAGTAGAGGTAGGCCACGGAGATGGATATGGATTACCTTGCGAAACATGAGTAAAAGGAGAATTTGGCCATCCATTACTCGAAAAAGACTGAGTTGGCCAAGGTGTCATAGGAAATGGCTGGGATTTCCAACTCAAGTAAGGTGATTTGCCTTTCCATGCTACCCTGGGGTTTTGTTACTGATTAAATTATGAAGGAAAGAACTTGGATGTGTCTTGTGACATACCTGTGGGTTTGGCCTGCCACTGTCAATGCTGGTTCACCAAGTATACTGGCTCTATCTCTTCTTATACTTCTTTGAAAACTGCTTTCAACCCTGGGAGTGATGGAAATTGTTTATTGGTGTGATCCTTGGTGCAGATGGCGCATGTTTGCACCATTTCTAATGGACACTCTCGTTGGCTGTGCTTCATTCGGCAGTGTGGGTAGAAAACGACCAAGTGCTTTCTTGGTAAGGCCTGTTTCTGTTTAGCCCACTACAGCAAAACAGGCAATTTACACCAGATTTAGCACCAGATTTTAGTGTATTTTTCTCTCCATTGGGATGATCAGCCTGGCGCTAAATCTAGCTCTATTGTACAATTTTTAAAGCATCATTTTTTGTGCCAAATTTTGTATCATTTTTTACGCCAAATTTTGCATCATGTTTTGCACCAAGATTTGCATTTGGTTTTACAATAGGTTTTGCTTCTAGTTTTGTGCCATTTTTTGCATCTATTTTTGCATCATTTTTTGCTTCCTATTTTGTGCCATTCTTTTCTTCTATTTTTGTGTTGTAATTTGCATCAAGTTTTACACCATATTTTGCATCTAATTTAGTGCCTTTTTTTTGCATCGCGTTTGTGCCAGTTTTTGCATCTAGTCTTATGCCATTTTTTGCTTCTAATTTTGTACTTATTTTTACATCTATTTTTGCATCAATTTTTCTGCATTTTTTTACACCATTTTTTGCATCTAATTTTGCACCACATGTTGAATCTGATTTAGTGCCAAAATTTTCATCCATTTTTGCACCATTTTTTTCATCGACTTTTTCGTTTCACTTGTCTCCCTTTTTTGCATCCTATTTTGCACCTAATTTTGCATCATTTGTTGCATCCAATTTAACATCATTTTTAACAACATTTCTTGCATCCAATTTTGCATCCTTTTGAGCATCTAAATTTTCACCCTACGTTGGACCATGTGTTGCATCCATCTTTGAATCCCATTTTGTGTCTAATGTTACGTTCAATTTTGAGCTATTTTTTTCGTCTACGTTTGCATTTGTTTTTGCACCAAGTTTTGAATCATTTGTTGCACCTCATTTTGCATCCAATGTTGCATCCAAATTTGAGCCATTTTTATGCCCATTTTCGCACCATTTGTTCTACTTTTATGTCCAAATTTTCACCATTTTTTGTGTCTAATGTTGCATCCTTTTTGGTGTCTAATTTTGCATCCTTTTTGGCATCCAAATTTGCATATTTTTTTGCCACATTTTGTGTCCACATTTGCATCTCATTTTGCACCTAGTTTTTAGTCTGAATTTTCATCTAGTTATGCATCATTTTTGGCATCCTTAGTTTCACCCTTTTTTAGTCCCATTTTTCTTCTTGTTTTGTGTCTTTTCTTACATCCTTTTTGCACCCAAATTTTCATCCTAATTTTACACCATTATTTGCATCCTCATTTTGGTGTCCATTTTTACATCCTTATTTGCACCCAATTTGGTATCTTTTTGTATGCCCTATTTTGTTCCCTTATTTGTGTTTAGTTTTACACCCTTTTTTAATTCTACTTTAAAACCCTTTTTGTCTCATTGTTTGCATCTTGTTTTGATAGCTAATTTAACATCCAATTCTACTCCCAATTTTGCATCGATGGTTACGTCCACTTTTGGCTTCTTGTCTAAAGTTTTACTTTTACTTCCATTTTACTAATTTTATTACATAGTGAAATATATTATAGTTTCTAAATATCATTTTCCTGTAGGATTTGATGCACAATTAGATGAACATAAAAACCTCTCAGTTTATCCTAGAAACCTAAGATAGACTGATTAAGAGAAAGGTTGTTCTAGGGCTCAGGATTCTTAGTACATCAAGATGTAGAGTATAGATTAAGAAAAGAAGAATGAATTCATGTGAGTCCTCGCATGTAGGTATTGTTGGAGTTTTTAGTGTGGCAACGAAGCGCTATTAGAAAGCTCCAAATCTTGGTCCTACACACAAGAGAGAGAACAAAGAAAACTTCACAACATAATATATTGATAATTGAAACTATCATAAACATATAAATGTTACTGAATAATTAAATATAAACCAAAATCCCATAGGATAAGTAAAGAATGAATAGTAGCATATGGAAGGAAGACCGACTAATATATATTAATAAAGGAGTTGGAGGATAGTTACAACCATTAGATACAGTTGCAACAACACCTCCCCCAACTCCTAGCTCCAAAACTCTTCCTCTCAAGATAGATCTCAGTAGTGTGACAATACATTAATTCCCATCATTTCCTCAATGGCCAAGCCTCCAATATAGGAAAGTGAAGGCTATGAAGATTTCCTAAATTCCTCATTAGTTCAGTTTTGGCAAAAGCTCTTGGGTGAATAATGTTTCCTCATATAAAAATGGCATTTTCCACTTTTTAGATGCTTTTGTGCTTAGGAAAAAGCTTCTCCATGCTTTATGACTCTTTCCCACTTTTGTATGATTTTATTTTTTAGGAAAAATCTAAATATGAGGATAAAGAGATCACATTCCACCATATGAGTTTCCGAAAGTGAACAAGAGTGTCAAACTCTAGTTAACTCGAGCTTTTTTCTGGAATTTTCATTTTAAAATGTTAACATTGAATTTCCATGTCATAATGTGTAAGCCAATCAAAATCCTGTAAACTTTAAAAGACATATAGGTGTTACTAGGTAGTGGATTTTTTTTAATAATATAACTTACCTAATTTAACCTAAAACTATATTAAATATTAAAAATAATTTAATATCTTAATCTATAAAAGTTAGAATATTTAGAATATTTTTAATGAAGGGTAAATCATGGCGTGTTAAATAAATAGATTTAAATATAAAATCCTAAATCCTAAATTTAATTTAAATTTTAAATTTACTTTCTTAATTTAAATTTTATTAAATCTGTATTGATAAATTAATTTAAATATAAAATATAAATATATGGTTATTTTGATAAAAGTGCATTTATTTGAGTAACTTAAATTTAGATTTAACTTTAATTTATATTTTAAACTTTCCTTTTAAATTTAAATTTTCTTAAATGTTGTGTTAATAAATTAATTTCAATATAAAATACATGTAGACGTTATTTTTTTATAAAAGTGACGTTTATTTGGGTAATTTAAATTTAAATTTCAATTTCCTTTAAATTTTGACTTTGCTTTTTAAATTTAAATTTACTTTTTTAATTTAAATTTATTAAATCTTGTGCTAATATATTAATTTAAATATAAAATAGATATACAGTTATTTTGATAAATGTGACATTTATTTGGGTAATTTTGGCAAAAGAATAATAAAAATTATATATTAAAAAATTGTCTACATGGCATTATTTTATTAGTTTCTTAATTTTTTCTTAGGCGGTTATTTTTTAGTTGAAAATTCCTCTAATGTGAGAATTTTGGTAGCAAAAGTTAGATGAAGGGGACAACTTGTTATAGACTAGGATAATGTGGTCCTCATGGTACATAACTTGTATTATAGTCTTATATGGTTTTTGAGAAAAGGGTATTTCAAACAACAACATAGTATTCTCCTCCAAGATGATGAGAACGTATTTTCATGTATAACACATTTAAGAAGATATCGCAATTCAAATTGATAACTTGGTATTTGTAGACAAATTTAAGGGTAGTTGACAACATTCATAAAAAATATAGCAGTGTCATCATATATAACAATTCTCCATCAAAAAATCATTGACAATTTTCAATATACATATATTACTATTAAATCAACACTTATCGCAGATATCATTATTCCAAGGCAAATTCACAACATTACATCCAAAAATAGTAATATCATCATACATAATCATTCTTCATCAAAAAGCATTGACAGGTTTCAACACAGATATAAAGTAACAAGATAATACTAATAATATCCTCATCATCTCTAATCAAATCAACTAATATTCAAATGTGTGATTTTCATATCAAAATATTTCATGAACACCATTATTTTAAGGTAAATTCATAACATCCATCAAAAGATAGTATTATCATCATACATAATAATTCTCCATCAAAATAATGTTGATAATTTTCAATATATACATAAAATAACAAGATAAAAATGATAATACCATCATCATATTTAATCAAATCAACTAAAAGCGAATGTATGATTACCCAATAAAAATGTTTCATAGATATCATTTTGCTAAGGTAAATTCACAACATCCATAAAAAAATAGGAATCTCATCATAAACAATAATTCTTCATAAAAAAAATATAAACAATTTTCAACATATTCATAAGGTAACAAGATAGTACCGATAGTGTCATAATCATTATTCAAAAAAACTAAAATTAAAATGTAAGATTACCATATTAAGACATCCACCTAAATATAAAAAATAACGCATGGCTAGCTAGCACCATGAAAATCATAGTCAAGCTCATCCTCATGATCATTTCCATGATCATCACCGTGACCATCCTGATAATATCATCCACATAATCATCACCAATGCTATCACCATCCTCATCATCATCATCATATTAGATATAAGATGTAATCTAAACATAGTCTATATCATCATCTTTGTGGTTATTACATGTAGTGTTCTAGAAGAAAAAATCAATATTACATGTTAGTACTAATTCTATAGAAGAAAACATATTTTTATTACAATGTTAAAAATAAAATGTGGTAAGACATAATAACATTTAATAGTACTAAATCTAAAATGAAAATATGGTTTAATATATATTGGAGATCCAACTAAGATTACACTTGTAATTCACATTAAGTAGTAGAAGCATTTTTTAATTCATATGAAGTAGGTACCTATTTGTTCTTCATATTATATTGTGAATGTTTCTTATGATTTCCATGCACATTTGGTAAATTAATATTTACTGGAAGCTTTATTTCAAATTACGATTGTAATTGAGATTAGAAATAGAAGAAATTTTAACAAAAAAAGAGTGTCACATGAAAAAGTAAATTGTTTTTAATGAAAAATAAGTTCATAGAAAACTTTAGGGGTGAATGTTCGCCCTTTGGCGAAATTAAGGGGTTTGAAATTTTTAGTGGGTGAATATTTTGTATCATAGTACATTTTTACAAATCACCTCAAATAGCCCACCTAATTTTAAGGGAGAGGGTAAAAAAGGTAAATTTAGCCCTTGAAATTAGGAGTTACAACCTTCCATTCGCCCATTTTCAAGAATAGGTTTTATTTAAGTGAATTCATTCGCCAATTTTCAAGAATAGGTTTTATTTAAGTGAATCCTATGAGCCAAATACCATATTTATAAAAGAGGTATGGTAAATTAATAAAAATATAAATAAATGAGAAGTATGGCAAATAAATAAAACATTTTTTATATTTACTCCATAAGTCACCTTATATACATGCAATGGTGTAAACAAATAAAATTATAAGTAAAGTGGAGGTATGGTAAATAAATAAAACATCTTTTTATACTTAGTCAAAAGGTATGGTAAATAAATAAAAATATAAATAAACTAGAAGTATGGTAAATAAATAAAACCTTTTTTTATATTTAGTCCATAACCCTCGTTCTATTTATGAAGGCTCAAGAAAGAGGTTTTATTTAAGTGAATCTATGGGCCAAATACCATATTTGTAAAAGAGGTATGGTAAATTAATAAAAATATAAATAAACGAGAGGTATGGTAAACAAATAAAACATTTTTTTATATTTACTCCGTAAGTCACCTTATATTTACGAACACTCAAAAAATGGGTTATATTTAGGTGAAACCTATGGTCAAAATACTATGGGACAAATACCATGGACTAGATTGTTATTAATACCATGCAAAAAAACCATTATTAACCCTAATATTAGAATTAATAAAAATATGGCACAATGGTATTGACCCATGGTATTCACCAAAATGGCACATGGTATTGACCCATGGTATTCACCTAGAATGTAGCCTATTTAAATGGGGGATTTAAACTAGCATAGATCCATCTTTACTCGGATCTACTAACGCCCCGAGAGGTATCAAATATGGTGATATGCAAACTAGCATAGAGTGAAAAATATTTGATGCTCTTGGGGCTTGGTGGATCAAGAATGGATGTTGTAATTTAATGTAGGTTAAACATTTTAGCTTGGTTAAAATAAAAAATAAAATGAAAATCAACTATTAATTTTATTAATTTTTGTAATTTACTAATAGTAATTTTTAAGCTCCAGGTTTATGATAACCCATGGTATTGACCCATGGTAATACCAAGATTTTATAATTGAGTAAATATTCGCCATGCCTGGTGAGAGATTCGCCAAAAAATTATATATACATATTATATTATTGATAAAATCGCCTTCCATTTTTCCTATATACCATGGAGATTTGCCCATTTATTATACTTATAAATTTAGGGGGGGTTCTTAAAATTTTCCCTGCCTAGTACTGAAACGCCTCTTCGACCCCCTCCAAAAGGAGTACTCCGGAAATCTTCTTACAACCCAAATGCCCATGCTGCTCAGCACTACAATATCGTTGAGGATTTAGCCCAAACTCCATCGGCTATGTCTGCTTTAGAAGTTCTCCAAAGCTGCCCCTCTCAGAGGAAGTCCTTTCTATCCGCTATCGGCAGTATAGACCCAACTGACTCAAATTTAATTACGTTTGACTTAGACCGCCATACACAGAGACTGCCTCCCCAAATTGCATTTCTTATACAGGTCATTATTGATAAGAAAAATATCCATCGTACAGTCATCGATGAAGGTGCTTCAACTTGCATCATGTCTGTTGCCTGTTGGAAAGCTATTGGTTCTCTGACGTTGAGTCAGTCTCCCACAACCTTGGAAGCTTTTGATGGAAGAGCATCCCTTCCTTATGGTATCCTCCCACGTTTACCTATCTCTTTGGAAGGGAAAATGGTCGAGATGGAAGTTGAAGTCGTTGATGCTACTCTAACCTACAACCTCCTTCTCGGATGCAGCTGGATTTATGCAATGCAAGCTGTTGCTTCATCTTACTTTCGTATCATTCGTTTCCCTCATCAAGGAAAGATTATTACGGTCGACCAACTGTCATTCTTCGCTTCCTCTTCAGAAGGGACTATCCCTTTTGTGGAGCATACCTCCAAGTCAATTGAGAGTTTAGGTCACGGGCTTTTCAAAGATCCCGCCCTTATGGGTGTTTTTCCAGCCCCGCCTCCGAATGTCGCTTCCGTCAATATGATTTCTACTTGTCTGGATCCATGGATCGTTCCTCCCATTTACCAAGTAGATTCTTGGGGCGACCAGATGCCGTTGAGTCCTGCCGAACTCAACTATGTCGAAATCGTAGCTGCATCAGCTCCTTCTTCTCAACTTTCTCTTTCAAGCAAGATTTTCCACACCTTCGCTCCATCCTTAGGGCTTGTAGATCAAACTTCTTCGGATCCTTTAAAAGAAATATTTTCTTCCGACGAAGCTATTATAGAGACCATGTCTCTCGAGGAACCTCCTTGGCACAATACCCACCATCGTTCCTCATTGCTCTCTGTCCCTCAGGATGTGCCAACTCCTATTCAACGGTTTGCTCCTTGTTTCCCATTCCGATTCCTTTAGTCACCTGTTCAAGTTTACCAAACATCTTCTGAAGGTAATATGGAAAACATTACGCAAACCCAACCCATCGACATCTCTATCAAACCAGGGATCGCCGAACACATTCATCTTGGAGTCACTTGTACTCCAGAGGAGATTCAACTTTATTCGAACCTTTTTCGCGAATTTCGTGATGTTTTTGCTTGGTCCTATGAAGAAATGCCCGGCATTGATCCTAGCATAGTGGTGCATGAAATCA
>APFE031051469.1:33987-133165 GCA_000404065.3 Pinus taeda | reverse complement strand
TTCATTAATGGAAAATACGGAAATATGCTTACAACCAGAAATGGAAATAAACCAGCTAGGGCGATGGCAGCTTATCTCTGAGAAGAGATGTGTGGCTACATGCCTCTGAACTGTGTTACAATGAGGCTCGAAGGCCTATTTATTGTTGAGAAACAATGGAAAAACTCTTCACATTCCAAAACCTAACCCTGGAAGATGAAACGCCAAATTGTGGGCCCCGTTTTTGGGTAAGTTGGTACATCAACTTCCCGGGGTCGCGAATTGGTCGTCTTATCTCCGTTTGACGCGCATGATAGCCCGTTGGAAAGATCTCTCCGAGGACTACGACGGAAAAGACGATTTTTTAGTCACGAAAAATCGCTGGCGGTAGATTTCCCAAAAAACGTCGTTTAGGGCCTCAAAATGGCTCCGGAAGTTTAGGACCCGAAAAAACTGCTAAAAATAGTAAATTGTGCTACATTTACGGAAACTGAAAAACTGAAAGAGACAGTTGCGGGGGTCCAAATGGGATAGGTGGGTGGCCACCAACATCCACCTGGATCATGAAAGACAATATTGTGTCATATTACTTTAAAAGGACATCTAGAATCAGAGGTCAACTCGAAGCAATAGATGAGGTTTTCCTAAAAAAGGAGTTTGTAATCACTTCTCTTCTAGGACTACCAAGGTCTTGGAGTGCCTTTGCATCAGGACTTAACATTTTGAAGGATACACCAACATTTGAGAAAATTTTGAATGCATGCAGTCAAGAAGAAGATCGAGTATCATTAGTAAACAAAAATAAGGAGGATGAAGAAGAAAACATCTCTAATGCCTATTTTTATCATCACAAGAAGAAGGGAACCTTCAAGAAGTTCAAAGGACTAAAGAAGAATATTGTCCTATCTAAGATCGAATGTTACAATTGTCTCAAGATGGGTCACTACAAAAATCAAAGTCTGGAGAAGCAAAGGAATAAGAAGAGAGATAAGGATCAAGCAAATGTTAGTGATGAAGCTCCATCTAAGAAGAATAATATTGAAGAATCAGAAGTCAAGGACTTATACTACTAAGTCCTCTCTCTCTCTCTCACATATCCCTCTTAGTCTTCTATTTTAAGTTTTGTTGTTTTCCTTTATGTTTTGATTTCTAGAGTTTGTAGGTCTAACATGTCTTGTTAGAACATTTTTTAATTTTTGATAAGTTGTAGGTATCCCTTAAAGAATTGATTAATAGGGAGCCTTCACCATTTTACCAAATGATAATAATCCTATCCTTTGTTTCATATTTTCATGTTTGGTTTCCTCCTCACATCAAGACTTGTTTGTATTGTAGCTAATAACCTTTCTCTTTATATTTTCCTTGGTTAGGAAATCTTACTGAATGCTCAAGGGTTATGGAGGAGACTTTAAAGGATAGACTTGAAGCATGGAATAATTTCTGTTACAGAAATATCTCGTCGGGATTTGATGTCCTACAAGGGTTTTTAATAAACATTTCTAAGTATGTCGTAATCTACAAGTTTTGTTGCAAGGTTCTCTTCATAGAAAAGGTATGTTCATTCTTCTATTGAAATTTTATTTACATTACTAACATCTTTATGTATAGGTTTTGCATCACAAAGATTCTTGTTAGGGTGATTAATCATTTGATTGAATTTTTTCTTGTGATATTATTTGATCATTCTTGTGTAACTCTAACCTTTAGGGTTCACTACAAAACTCTAACCTCATGTTGTTAAGGGTATGTAAATATTGATTATGAAACCCTAGTCTACCTAGGGTTGTTATTCTTTTGATGTTTAGGATTTTGATATCATAGACACCTTATCCCTTTAGGGTTTTCTATTAATATCTAGGTTATATAATAAAACCCTATATTTTTAGGGACTGGTGATTTAGGGTTCGCGAATAAAACCTTTATACTAAGATCCTAGGTATATATTTGAAACCCTAGTCTGAATAAAAATTGTTGTATATCTAACTTTGGTGTATTAATGTTGGTATCTTGGGTTTACCTAGTATATATGAATATGAGATGCTAGTGAATGAAATCCTAGATATGTATATGTATGTATGCTAACCTAACTATTCATAGTTTATGAATTCTAGGGTTTGTTACAAAGCCCTAGTAGAGATTGATATTCTAGGATATAATGACATCATTTTCTGATATGATTTAGTTTTGATGATAAAATATAGGGTTTGTGACAAACCCTAGTAGAGTCTAAAATTGTTGAAACATTTGATGTATAGTAGAGTTGTTGTTATTGATATCTAAGGCCTTTGTGTCTTGAAGATGAAGTCTAGTGTTTGTGACAAAAACCCTAGAAATAATTTGAAGTCTAGTATGTAAAGAGATGTAACTCTTGTTGTTTGTGAACCCAACTAAGTTTAGGTGTTTGATATTTGAAATCTAAATACTTCCATTATATTAATGTGATTATGATATAGTTAACTTCATGCTTTTGTATGTTCGTACTTACTATTAAAAGTTTTGTAGTTACATAATATTCAAGATGTTGAAGATGTTCGTAAGTAAAGTTGACTTGATAATACTGATAAGCATGATGAAGGAAGTTATGTGAATCGAGATGCCACAAGAAGGAATAGAAGCCATGAAAGGTTATCAATGTTATAAAAGAAGGAAGTGGTTGATCTTCCTAAGTTAAGAGGGAGACTGGATAAAAGAAATGGTATATCTCCCCAAGTAAGAGGGAGGGTATATTATAACAGTAAGTACCGTGAAGTAAGAATGAAACCAAGTGGATGAAAGTATTACAAATAAAGGTTCATGATTCATGAAGACTTGAGAAGTACTGAGGTTGTATTTGGTGTTACTGAATAAGTGAAAGAAGAAATCTTCTGACAAAATGTATTTGGATAACTTAAAGATGATATTAGTAGCATATGAATGTTTAAGGACCCCGAAGGTTTGTATTTACTTGTATTTAATATTTATTATTGATTGGGGTTTGTGTTTTTACAAGTAAATATCTCCATAAAAAGATTGAACACTTTGGAATCATGTTTGGACACATGGATATATCTGGTTTATTTTATAGGAGAGATGAAACATCTAATGGAGGATGATTCGGAGGACATCACGTTGGCCTATGTGTTGATGTCTATATATTGAAGAGGGAGGGTGGCGTTGGTCATGGAGCTCTGACCCTGGATACACACTTCGATCCCTGGATTGATGGTTAGCTAGTAAGCTTGATGACACCTAGACTAGATGAAAACTTGAATCCATATTAGTCCCATCCGAATAGAATACCCTGGTCAGGTTTCTAGTCTGCAACACTAAGTGTGTTAGAACTCTTCATAGTTCATTTTGGAGATCTTACATGTACCTTTATGTATTTTTAATTATGAATACCTACTTAGTTAAGAGGGAGTATTGAAGAATGTAAATAGTGTCGGTTTTCATAATTGTATTTGAGTCATAATGAAATATATTTTCCAAAAGAAAGAAAATAATAATTTATTATTAAAGAAATTGACTTATTAAAGTATGGCTTTCATGCTTGGGTCAATTTTTTTTAGGTCAAAGCCTCCATTGCAAAATTCTAGGGTTTATGTCAAGTGTCTTTGTCCATGTCATATTGTAACAAATCCTTCTTGGGATCTATTGGTAAAAAAAAATGTATTTTAGGTCTTTTAGGCCTCCTCCACCAAGTTGGCCTCAAACTTGACAAGTCAGCATAAATTGAGGGGAAGAAACACCTATATAAAGGAAAAAATTTACCTCATTTGATACACTCACTCACTAAGTTTGATCTACAATTTTTGGGGCAATAAAAAGTGTGAAATTCAAGGAAGAAGGTCAAAAGCACTAGTGAAGGAGAAGGAGGTCTATCTCAAGCATAAGAAGTCGAAATTATCTCTCTCTCACACACAAGTGTGAAGTTGATAAGTTTTTGGAAGGGTTGAAACTTATGTTATGTTATTGGGCTGAAATTCTTCTGCTGGGGGTTGAAGTTTTGAAGCTGGGAAGTCCAATTTCGCGATTGTTGTTGGGTTGAATCTGTCGGACGAGAAGAGACTATTCAAGGTTGTTGAATCAGTTTAAAAGGATGAATTGGTGGAGGAGGAAGGTCTATTGGTCTAAGGTATTGGTCCATCTCATTTTGAATTATTGAAGAAAGTGTTCTTTAACTGGGTTTTCCCCTATATATGGGTTTTAGCCCTCGCTGAGTGCCTACATCTGGTGTACTTTATCTTCATGTCTTGATCTTGGTAATTTCTTGATGAAACTAAGATAAAATAAGAACATAAGAAATATAATAAGAACTCAAATAAATTACAAGTAATTATCATGATAAGAACATATTTCTACTTTTCTGATTTTCTAACACCATCTCCTTCATGTTTAAACCAACAACCATCTTCTCCATAGGTAGACTAACCACCATATTCTCCTTTAGCATTAGATGGGAAACCATCTACTCATATAGAAATAGAATTATGACCATCTCCTCCTCCAACAATAGAAAAACCACCATCTCCTCTTGAAAGTGGGAGAGTAACATCTCCTCTCAAAACAAATCAACGACCATCTCCTCCTCATATAATACTTTCTACATTATTATCTAGAAAAGATATTGATTTCTTTAGCCATAGTGGTGGATACTAATGACTTTGGCTTTGGTGGTGAACCTATATTACAGCAGTGGTTGAAACCTATATATTTTATTGTTATGTGATTAACAGACCCTAGAGATTGGTGAACGCTACGTCCATGAAATATTTTTACTAGGTAGATCCACTTGAAGGGATCATTTCCCGCTGGCTCAACCATGGAGCCTAACCCTGAGAGTGTTGAGATAATTGAACCTGTAACCTCTCAATAACGAAGGTGCTTTAGCAACAAGGACTCAACCAATTGATCTAACTCTTAGGGCTGCTGTAATGTGTAATTTGTGTGTATATATGACATTTACCAATATAATATTAATGTTCATACATATTATAGATTGTCATATCATGTTGAATTGATATTGTTTTATTTATAAAATATGTTGAGTGCTTGCTAATGGTTTGTTTTCTTTTAAATTAAATTTGAAATTCATCACTTATTTAGATTTCAAATGCCATAGTTGATATTAATGAGATGTATTTAAGACATACACATCAATATGGTATTATCATTTGTGCATATTATTTATTTTCATAACAAGTTGATGTTGTTTGATTTATAAGTGTATTATGTATGCTAACCATTAACATCATCAATGGTTTCTTTGCTTTTTAAATCAAATTTGAGATGCATCACTCATTTAAATTTAATATCCCATATAATTTTTAATTTAGTGATAATTATTATATAATTTTTTGGGCAATCATTTAATGTCATTACATAACATGAACCGTTTTTTTTTAAGGGATTCCACATTTTGTAAGAAAATGTGATATTATGACTAAACATGTTACCAATTTGATTAAATGATTAAATTATATATATATTTTTAATTTATTTGTAAATATGTTTACTAATTTTTTAAATTAATTTTGATTAAATTAAAATTATTATAGTTGAGTCCCTAGAGTGTAGCTTAATTGAAAATCGTCATGGTATGAGATCCAAGTTTCAAATCTCATGATATTAACCCAATCTAAAAAACAAGTCTTAGATCCAAAATATATAAAACCAATTCAATTATTAATCTTTTACAAAAATAAAAATAAAATAAATAAATAAATATAACTTAGATGAACAAAATAATTATTCCTTCCATATATTATAATTATTTTTCCACGTCAACTTTTATAATTAAATATTCTATTAAATCATAGCAACGATTCTAAAATAAAATATAACAGTGCAACTTTATTTTATCTAAATAAATGAAATTCAAAAGCATCTTCAATTAAAGTAGCGTTGATAACAATCAATTTTTTAAATCTCTTGTAAAGATTTGAAATTATGCATTTCCTAGGATCATATGGTTTTCTTTTATAATCCATCATTATATGGAAGTATCATCTATTTATTTTTAATCCTTCTATCATATCAAGAGGAAATCAAAGGAATTTATATATTTTTATATTTAATAATTTTATGTAAAGTAGTATTTATAATTATAAATATTTAAATTATATAAAAATAAATTATTTAAATGTAAAAAACAAAAATGATTATTTATATAAATGATTATTAAAAGTTTTTCTAACATTTGCTTTTTAAATGTTTCAAATTCTATAGAAGCATTTCACTTATATATACAACATTAAAATCAATGTCTAATATGAATGTACTTTGGAATAAAAAGTTACTTTAATGGAACTTGAAATTGTGATATTTTTATGTACTTAACTTCATGCATTTTACTAATACTATAAATTTTATGATTGAAGAGTGAGACCCACTTTCTATGCCTCGCGGTTATGCATTTTACTCACATTATAAATCTTATGAACGAAGAGTGAGACTCGCTTTTTATAACTTATTTTAATAAAGTTTTCGAAACTTATAATAAGATTAATGTATTTATTTTTTAATATATTATTATTTTTTAATTTCTCTTAATAATATTTATAAAAATAAAAACTAGTTTCAAATGATGCAGAAGAACAATTGATGCTCTTCAAAATATAGTATAAATAAAATGGAATAATTGTTAAGTGAAACAAACATCAAAATATATGTATAGGCAATGATTAGCGTTTATCTATTACATCATCTTTTTAACTTAATTGTTTAATGTTTTTTTATAGCATTTGTTTTGGTTAATCAATATAGCTTTAGCTTCTGCTACTAACGTTTATAAGTCAGGCTCAACATTTATTTATAGCTTGATTTTTATAAGTTATTTTTTTTTACATTCATAATGAGTTATTTTCTTTTATTTTCTTTAATTAAGGAAAGAAAAAGAATTCACAAATTCAATGTTTATTATTTTTTCTTTCTAGGTATTGTTTAAAGAAACTAAAAATGAGTTTATTTTTAGATAATGAAATTATAAACTCCATTGACACTCAACCTCCTCAAGGCCATTTAATGGAATTGGATGGTTAGACTTGATCTCCAAGGTTACTATATGGAAGTAGGATTATCAAAATTCCTCTTCTGTCCACAACCTTAAAGTTATTTTTGAGATTATTGTCATCTCTTTTTCATTGAGATATTCCCAATGATATAAATTTCATCCAAATATGACCTCGATATCCAAAGTTATGTCCATTTAAAAAATTTCCCTCCCAAGCACGACTTCAACATTTGTAGCATTGCCACTTGCCATACACATGAAAATTATTTTTGTCACTTGTCTTCATCATACAATTCCATGTCAACTAACATGTGGAAGAAACATGGCCCATCCCACATGTTTCTAGATCCTAGGGCCATGTCCTCACTTGAAACATCATCTTGTTGCTTCCATTCAAATCCAAGATTTTCCATAAATCTTTGTTATTATAGTTTTCCGGATTCCAATATTTCAGATCCTTTTGGGTCTTAGATTTTCTTTTTCTCCAATATGGCTACTCTTTTCTTTCATATTCTTACTATGATCAATGGATTGACCTTCCATATATATGGATCTAGGAAAACTCAAAAGTCTCATTTAAATGAAACTTTCGATTTTTGGATTTCTAGATTCCACATTAGTTTCCATAGCTAGTGACATGCCAACTTCCATGTCAACTCTTCTGCACTATAATTTTCCACATTATTAGACCACGTTAACATGCTACAACAACAATATGTCATTATGCCACATCACCCCAAACTTGTCCGTCATGCCACATAATCATGCCATGTCAATACCTACCTACACATAGGGTTTGTGAGTGCCCACTTGGGCTCCACATAACTTCCAAGTTGTCAATTGTGCCAGCATACATATTAGGGTTTTTTAGTGAATCCCTCTTTTTAATTTTGTGTATGCCTAGAATTACACTCCTAAATACACTCTAGTTGTTTTATTTCGACACTTAACATATTCTAGTGTCAATTTATGCCTCTTATCAAATTTTGGATCTCCCGCGACCTTGATTTTAAGTTTCCTCCCATGGAAAGTTCTATCATATGATCCATCCATCATCTAGGTTTTGGGAAAATTAATTTATAACTTTTCCCAAATGTTTGATATTCCACCATTGATAGATTCCAATGTCAATCCCATCTCTTAATAAATTCCAATTCTCATCGACTATTATTAACAAAGTTTGGATCCTCATGTAGGATTTGGCATTTTGGAAAAAAGGGCCTTTATAAGGATTTTCTAAATGTCTATATATCTAGATCTCCATATTTCTAGAACATCCCCACTTTGATTTACTAGCATTATCCAAGATCTTTTCTTCGGTTGATGTCAGTAGAATTACATGAAAGAGCATGTAAAAACCATATGTGAAAATACTTAAAGAAGAAGCAACATAAACGATGTCATAAAGATAATGCACACAAAAATTTGATACTGGAGTTCATTCAGTGTAAACTATGTCTTTGAACGCTACTTCAATAGTGGGGAGGTCGCTTCATTCATCACATCAAAAAGAAAGGCAAGTACATGGAAAAATACATCATTATACCTCCAATCTTGGAAGTGACTTGAAATTTGACTACTCAAAACACAAAAATCACACACCAGCAGGTATGTCTCATCCTCTTCATACTTTTGACTGTAAACATGACCTACTCCTGAAAGGCGCATTTTTGTCTTGAAATTTGTGTCCAACAACTAATGAAGAAGGAGGGTTTCTACCATGGCCCCTAAAATTCATTGTTTAGATGCAAAAACTGACTATTTCATTGTGATCCTTATGAAACTCTAGTTAAAATGAGTATAAAATAGGCCACATTCTGCAACTTGCTATTCTGACCCCTTAGGGAATCTTTAAGATTCCTTCAAATATTCTACATGGAATATTTTAGGAATATTCCAAGGAACATTCCCCTAGAATATACTCCTTGGATTGCACATCATAGGGTTCCGCGTGCCCCTAGTTTCGACATTGTCTAGTTTCATGTTGCAGTATTATAGTTTTCATTGTTCTCTCGTCCCTTTGCCCACTCACTACTCTACTTGGACCTAGTTCCCTTGGTTGAATGGAAAAACAATGTTTAAATATAATTCCACTGAAGATTACAAACAAAGTTTGCATGATGGTGGATTGGCTAGCTCATCACTGTCAAACCATTGGTTGGCAAGTGATCGGGGTTTCTAATCATGCTGACCCTCCAACCATTTTGTTTTATAAAATAAACAACCACTATTTTGGTGGGTCATTATAACCACTGCCATATTACAAAAGGCAACAAGTATTGTTCACCTTCCATAGTTATAATTGGTTGTTGTTGTATGGTCGATTCAACCTACCACCAAACTTTTGTTGTATATGCATTTAAACTTCCTATTTTGATTTAAACAACCATCGCATAGGTTTTATATCTGTCACTATATATATCACTGTTGGTTATTAATGTTTTATATCAAATCACCCGTTAACATAACAGATATTCATTGGCTTCAACTCCACTGAAACTTTCGACCTTTACTTGTTTGGTTATTGGTTGGCCCCATTGCAATGTCATGTTTTTTGTGGTTATAACTACCAGCATGATTCTCGGGTTGGCCACATGGTGTCGGTTCAAATCTGGCCAGTCATTTATAATGTTAACCATTTGTTGGTGTGGGTTGTTAAGCATTTAATGTTTATAAACATTTTTTTTAACCATTGATCATTGCAATTTTAAAATAAACCGCCACTATAATTGGTTCACATCGCCAATGAATTTAACCGTAACCTTTGATTGTTGAATGCCAACAATGACCATTCAATTTAGTTGGGGTTGGCCCAAATGGCCACTAATGGTGTGCAACATGGAACTATTTTATTGGGCCATGAGTCTGTGTCTAAGTTTGACAAGGTTGCTGCCAAAGCTAGCCCCTCCTAAAATCCTCACCAACTTTATTCGAGGTCCACAAAAGTTAGCTAGGAATTTTGGTTGAACTACCAAACTTAGTGATGCTCCAATTTTATTTGGTGTTCTGTTGAGTCTGTCATTTTTGCCAAGTTTGACTAATCTTTGACTGGACATAACTTCCTCATATGAAGTCAAATTGAGGTATTGTCTGCATCATTGGAATCTTGGATACAAGCTCTTCAATATATTCCTATTTTCAAATCATTTCAATTAATTTGAGTTTTGGGTCATTAGGGGTCCACTTGGATCATTCCTCCCCACCAAAGGATTTTTTTTCCTCCAAAAGTATAATAGTACTGCATTGCCAATTTTCATAACAATTGTCTTTGAAAGGCCACACATTCTTCTCCTTCACCTTTGTACTTCGGAGCCTGAAATGATGAAACCAAAACTTGTATCCATACAAAAACTTGTAGTTTCCAATACATGTCAAAATTTCATGACCATACTTTCCAAGAGTTTTTGAAACACTCATGGTCAAGTTCTATAGCAGAAACAATATGCTTTTGTTATCCAACTAAAAGGAAAAGATATCACTATCTTTCATATACATGTGATGTTATACATTCATCATTTTTACAAATATTTTCACAACAAGTGATTTAAAATGGTGGCTAAGCTAAACTACTTAGAAAATCTACCCCTTTCTTACCTAACTAGGTTAATGGTCTTTCTTCACATAGTTAGATTCCTTGTTGAACTGCTCCATTTACCAATTCCTTCACAGGTGCTTTCATATGCTCCCTGTCCTTCTTTGGTTGTAACTCTAGATGGAGCTTCCAACATGTGGCTCTCTAATGTCCACCCTTGTTTCAATGGCTGCAATGGTTCTTCTTCCTCTAGAATTTATTAACCTTTTTTCTCCGCTATTATGGAGAGGGATCCTTATGTCGTGACTCCTTCTTAGTTGGCATAACCTTCCCAAGACAATTGTCTCTAGTAAAATTCTAGCAAGGAGAAATTTCCTTAGCTTTTCCTCTAAATTTCTCACCTCCCCTTAGAGATGACATATAATCATGATCGCTAGAATGGTGTGATGTGACCTTAACTTGCATTAGTTCAGACTCCCTTACTTTTGCAACTTCAAAGTTTATTTCAAATACAAAAAAACATCATCATAATCAGAACATGAAATTGAGGAATCACTGATGTTATTTACCTCAGTTATTGATTATGAATCAGGTGATGATATCTTCGCTAAGACTCCATGCAATTCAACTTTACAAAGGACTCATCTGTGGCTTTGATCTGAAAATGAGATCTTAGACTAATATTAAGGTATTACAGACTCATGTGCATGGATTTTCCTATATTACTTAGTGCAACAGATCGATAAGATTGCGAATAATATAGACAGTGAAGCAATTAAAGAAAGATAATAAACAAACACACATAACGTAGCAAGTTTAATATGGAGTTCACCCAAAACTCCTGGGCTACGTCTCTTGGTCCAGTCTTTAGTGGTGACCTCTCTATTATGTCTTCAAGAGTAGAGTTTTATAAAATGTGAGCTAAAATTGAGTCTCAACACAACAGGAACAAATAATAGGGGTTTTCTTGAATCCCTCAAGTCTTACTAAATACACAGACTCTCCCTCTCACTTTCTGTCTGTCTTCTCTCTGTCTCAGCATTGCCTGCCTCTGTCTCTGTCATTCTGTGGCTTTTAATCCAATCGACATTGTCTGTTCGTCTCCTCTTTTGGTCTCTCTGGCTTCTGGCCTCTGTCCACTTAAATCCCCCTCTGAGCATTAGCAATCATTACTAAACACCTTCAGGGATGGTGGCCACCTGTTCTGTAATGGAAGGACCATCTGCGCCTTTGAAATCCTCAGAACAGTCATTTTCTATTTACACAAATAAATACACTAAAACACGGGAAAATCTGCCAATCTGACATTTATCGGAACTTAAATACCATTAAATCCGCCCTAGACACCTATCAGGTCCGCCTTTATATCGTTATCGCATATCCACCGTTGATCTGAGTGATCTTGATCCAACGGTTGAGATTCATTTCAGGTGGCTTATGCATACGGGGATTAACCGCCTGAAAAGGGTGGTTTTCTCTCTCCGGTGCCTGGCCACGTGGCGGCCAGTGTATGGGATCGGGTGGAGCCCAACCAATACCACTTACTGCCTAAGGCCCACCCGAAATATATTTGCATGTATAAACCCTTTCGGGTCCGTTTTATCGCTTTATTCACATTTTATTTGTTTTTCATTTATTTAAGGAAAACACGAATTTACATTAAAGAACCTTTTTATGGAACTCAAAAGATATATATTTTAGCCCATAAGACCCGTTGGGTCCAGCTTTATCGCAAGTCACATGTATCGGCCCCTTGTAATGCTGCGATGCAATATTTCAATCACATATCGTTGATCCTTCGAGCCGCAGTTAAGTCCAGATATATATATTAGTGATGTGATATTGCAGTTGAATCTGGACCATTGATATGCACGCATATATCAACAGCTCTCGTTTAATCGCACTGATCGTTATCGCACTTCCCATAAAGCCGCCTCCAATAAACTCCACCTGCCATTGTTGATTGTGATATGCCAATCAGATCTGGACCATTGATTGGCCAGATCTAACGACTCTTGTGCATTGTTCCTTTGACCTCCGATAGGCTCTTTTTTCTCATTTTCTCCATGTTTTTCACTCCCGATAGTGTAATCGCCATTTTTTAAAGGATCATCCTTCACGATATTTTTTACTTTTTATTTTTGAAGACTTAGAGGGTTTCTAGGATCCATTTTGGATCACGCCTTCCCACTGAAAAAGCTTTTGGACCACCAAAAGTTGGTTTTTAAGCATCGATCAAGTGAGGATACAACTTCCTCACTTGTCCAATCTCTATCCATCTTGCACTGCTTGGTTTTGAACCTTTGATTTCGATTCTCAGGTACTCAACATCCCCTCTGTGCGTAGTTCTCATCTTCCTGTCTAGAACTGTGTCTTCCTGCAACTCATTGAGATACTTAGGCAACAGATCATCAATAGAAGGCAACTGACTTTCCTCTTCAGGATATTAAATCAATGAAGGTTCAAATAGTCTCAAGTTCTCTGCATTAATGATTGAATAGATATGCATATAAGCTGGAAAATCAAGGCGAAAATCATTTTCACCAATTTTCTCAAGTATCTTGAAAGGCCATACCTTATTGGCTTCAACTTCTTACCTTCACCTTGCATTTTTTCTTTGTTGATGTACAACCAAACTTGATCACCAACTTGGAAGCTATTCTTAATTCAATTCTTTTCATGCCTTGCCTTGTACTCTACCTAGCTTCTTTCTAGTTGTTCCTGCACTGCCTAGTGAATTTCTTGGATTTGTTCAATGAACTTGGTTGCTTTGTCCACATCATTGTGTCCATCAACTTCTATGTCTTTACTAAAGACAAAATCCAAGGGACACCTTGGTGTAAAACCAAAACAAGTCTCGGAAGGAGATCTCTGAGTAGAAGAGTGCTTGGCACGATTGTAAGCATGTTGCACATAACATAAATGTTCATCCCAAAGCTTGTGATGCTTGCTGCAATTGCCTCTGAGCAATTGGATCACTGTCCTGTTGACCACCTCTATTTGACCATCTGTTTTTGGATGAAATGTTGTGCTCTTCTTCAATCTGGTGTCCATTAACTCCCATAGACTTGACCAAAACTTCCCAACAAATTGGGAATCTTGATCAAATACAATAGAAGCGAGTAACCCAAAATGAACCCATACATGTTGAAAAAACAACTTCGTTGTTTGTTCAGCTGTAATCTGCTTGTTACAAGGTATTAAAATACACATTTTGCTGAACCTGTCCACACTAACATATAAATAATCATGACCTTTTCTAAATTTTGGCAATCCCCCAATAAAGTCCATGGAAACACTTTCCCAAGGATGAGAAGGAACTGGAAGTGGAGTGTACAAGCCTAATTTTCTATTATTGGGCTTGCTTGTAGCACACATGGTACACCCTTTTATATATCTAGAAATTGTTTCATGCATTCTTGGCCAATAACAGAACCTTTGTAGTTGTGCAACTGTTTTACTTACACCAAAATGACCTGATATTAGAGAAGTGTGTGCTTCTCGGATTATGTTAACTCTTTCAGTTTGAGGAATGCATAACATTCCCAAATGATATAAGAGTTGGTCCTTAACATGATAATTCAATTCTTCTACTTGCTTTCCTTGACTTAAGTTTGCATATACATATTTAAAATCTACATCTTGAGCATATTGTTCAATGTAGCTTTCATGCAATACTAAGTTATGCTTAAGTATAGTGGATGCATTTATGATTGGTCATGATAACATATTTGCAACTTTATTGTGTATGCCCTTCTTATATTTGATGACAAGATGAAACTGTTGTAGAAAACCCATCCACCTATAGTGTCTTGATTGCTATAATTTAGTTTGTGAGTGCAAATATTGAAGTGGTTGATGATCTGTATGCATAATTGTTTCTTTGCCCATTAGGTAATGTTTCCACTTTTTCACACTCTGCACTATTGCATACAATTCTCTATCATATGTGGGATAATTAATTACTGCAAAATTAAATGTCTCAGAATGATAACATATGGGTTTACCGTGTTGCATCAACACTGCTCCCATGGCATAGTCACTGGCATTTGTTTCAATCTCAAATGATCTTTGAAGATCTGGCAATGCTAGTACTGGTGTTGTACTAATTTTTTCTTTTAAGGTGTCGAAGGCTTTATGCTATTTGCCTCCCCACTAAAACACCTTGTTCAATCCTATTAAAGCATGTAAGGGAGATGCAATCAAGGAAAAGTTAGTAATAAACTTTCTCCAATATTGTGCTGCTCATAGGAAACTCCTAACTTCTGTAGCAGATTTGGGTTAATGCCATTTCACAATGGCTTCAACCTTAGAGGGATCTATCTTCAATTCACCACCCCCTACAATATGACCCAAATAATTTAAAGATGTTTTGCCAAAGTCACATTTTGATAATTTCACATAGAGATTTTCTCTTTTCAAAACATCTAGAGTTTGCTTTACATGCTTCAAATGTTCTTCCCATGTTTTACTGAAAACAAGAATTTCATCTAAATATACAATTACAAAATCATCAATGAAAGGTTGGAGTACATCATTCCTAACTCTCATGAAAGTAGCAGGAGCATTAGTTAAGCGAAAAGGCATAACTAGCCATTCATACAATCCTTTCTTTGTTTTGAAAGCAGCGTTCCATGCATATTTTTCTTCTACTCCGACCTGATGATAGCCACTACGCAAGCCCAACTTGGAAAAGTAAATAGCTTCTTTTAGCTAATCTAATAGATCATTAATGCGAGGAAGAGGATAATGATTCTTGATCGTTATTTTATTCAGTGCTCTGTAATCAATGCACATCCTCCACAAACCATCTTTCTTTCTCACCAACACGATTGGAGATCTGCATGGTGATGTGCTTGACCTTATGAACCCTTTATCGAGAAGCTCCTATACCTTCTTCTTAATCTCTGCATTCTCTAAAGCAAATAACTTGTACATTTGAATGTTAGACAATGGAGCATCTTGTTGCAAATGAATATCATGTACTATTTCCATTTTGGGTGGCAGACCTTTAGATTCTTGAAATAGGATATTATATTCTGAAACAACTTTAACTAAACCAACTTTCTATTTAGCATCACAACCTTCAAATACATTGGTCTTATCAGGGTTCTTTTCCTTTACAACCATTAGTAAAAGTTGCTTGCATGAATTTACAATTCTTTTCATCTGCCCTGAGTTTATGAGAGTATAGTTATTTTTGAGTAGATGAGCTCTTACAATATATTCTATTCCATCTTTGATGAGTTGATACTTATTTCCAATTCTATAGAAAATGGCTTTTCTATCATACAAGTAAGGACTTCCTAAAACAATACCACATATATCCAAGGGAACTATATCTAACTCAACCTCATCTACAAAAGTTGACCCAATAGCAAACCTAAGTTTACATTGTCTAGTCACTTGTAGCTTTGCTTTATCACATACCCAACCTAATGGATATGGCTTCTTGTGAGGTGTTGTTAGTAAGCCAAACTTCTTTACAATTGTTTTAGAAATCAAGTTTACTTGTGAACCACTATAAAATAAAGTATCAATCTTTTGGTGCTTGGAAATACTCTAATATGAAAATGTTCATGTCTTTTCCTCTCATTATCTTCATTATCAATAGATTGTGCAGAATTACTTGTATATGCTTCAGAAGTTTTACCTTTTATACCTATGGTTGTGATTGTTGTTTCATCACCTGAGTCTGACCCCAAGTCTTTCTGAATAGCAGCAATAGTCTTCTTCTTCTTACCACCGAAATGCTTAGGTTTCAGCTCCAGATGTAAAGACCAGCAATGTTCATCATCGTGTCCATCCTTCTTGCAGTGAGTGCATGAAGGTTTGTCTTTCTGTACAGTGTTTTCCTTCCTCTCCTTCCATTTCTACTTCCCCTTTTTCCTTGTTCTTGCTTACAGATGGTTTTCATGATCCCACAATCTCTAGGTTCACATTCTTGCTTCTAGCCTCTAGATGTGTGGCCTGAACTAATACATCATCTAGGCTAGTGGGGTTAAACATGAGAATGGTGTGCCTCAAATAGCTATGCAGACCACCTATATACTTCAGCAAAGTTTCAGGTGAGTCTAGAGAAATGCCTAGAGTTAAAGCTCTTTTTTCTAAATTCTCGGGTATAACTTTGTACACTTTGGCCCTTTAATTGGTGAAGAGTTTGCCAACTCATCATTGCTTGCTACATATAAGCTAGGGGATAGAATTGTTTTTTAATGGCAGAAACAAATTCATTCTAGGTAGAAATAATTTTACCATGTCTCTTCAGATTAGCTTGTGTCTTGCCTTCCCACCACACTAGTGCAGTTCCTCCAAGGCGAAGGCTAGCTAGCTGAATCTTTCTCCTTTCTGAATTAATGTTTTGCACCTTGTAATATACATCAATCTATCTAATCCAGTTATCTAGATTTTTTGCATTTAATTCACCATCATAAATTGGCAAATCAAATTTCACATCTAATTTAATCACAACAGTTTTCTTTTTAGGGATAGTTTTATGTGAAGAAGATGATGAGGATGGTGATGATGGAGTAGATGGTCGAGAAGTCCTCTCTTCTTTCCCTTTGCCTTCTAGATGGGCATATAGAATAGGTTCCTCTATTCCTTTGTCGTGTTTGGAGGTTGAAGTACTTTCACCTCAAACTTTCTTGAATTCTCAATACATCTCTTCCACCATGGCTCTCATGGTCATGAAACTGTCCATAAACTGAGGTTCTGCTCCTAAGGGAATTTCTTCTGCCACTTTCCTCCGAGGATAGACTCTTCCAATTTTTGGATTGGCCTCAACAAGTTCTCCTTTTCTCTGTTTGAGCTTTGACCTAGTTAGCATTCAAAAAAATCTAGCACAAGCTTATCTAACCTTAGCAAACCTAAAGCTCTAGTACCACTTGATCTGAAAATGAGATCTTATACTAATATTAAGGTATTATAGACTCATGTGCATGGATTTTCCTATATTACTTTGTGCAACGGATCGATAATATTACGAATAATATAGACAGTGAAGCAGTTAAAGAAACATAATAGACAAACACACATAACACAATAAGTTTAATATGGAGTTCACCCAAAACTCCTGGGCTATGTCTCCTGGTCCAGCCTTCAGTGGTGACCTCTCTATTATGTCTTCAAGAGCAGAGTTTTACAAAATGTGAGCTCAAATTGAGTCTCAACACAACAGGAACAAATAATAAGGGTTTGCTTGAATCCCTCAAGTCTTACTGAGTACACAGACTCTCCCTCTCGCTTTCTGTCTCTGTCTTCTCTCTGTCTTAGCATTGCCTACCTCTGTCTTTGTCATGCTATGGCTTTTAAGATAATCGTCATTGTCTGTTTGTTTCCTCTTCTGGGCTCTCTGACTCCCAGCCTGTGCCTGTTCAAATCCCCCTTTGAGTGTTAGTAATCATTGCTAAACTCCTTCAGGGATGGTGGCTACCTGTTCTGTAACAGAAGGACCATCGACACCTTTGAAATCCTCAGAATAGTCATTCTCTATTTACACAGAGAAATACGCTAAAACACAGGAAAATCCGCCAATTTGTCATTTAACAGACCTGAAATATCATTAAATCCACCCTAGACTCCTATCGGGTCTGCCTTTATATCACTATCATATATCCACCGTTGATAGGAGTGATATTGATCCAACGGTTGAGATTCATTTCGGGTGGCTTATGCGTATGGGTATTAACCGCCCGAAAAGAGTGGTTTTCTCTCTCCGGCACCTGGCCACATGGGGGCCAATGTATGGGATCAGGTGGAGCCCGTCCAATACCTTACTGCCCAAGGCCCACTCGAAATCCTGCTCATTATGGAAGTCAAAAAATATATATCTGCATGTATAAACCCTTTCGGGTCCGTTTTATCACAAGTCACATGTATCAGCCCCTTGCAATGTTGCGATGCGATATTGCGATATTGCAATCGCATATTGCTGATCCTTTAGGCCATGGTTAAGTCCATATATATATATATATATATATATTAGCGAATCAGATCTGGATTGTTGATCGGCTGGATCTCATCGCTCTTATGCATTGTTCCTTTGACCTTCGATAGGCTCTGTTTTCTCGTTTTCTCCATGTTTTTCACTCCCGATAGTGTAATCGCCATTTTTTAAAGGATCATCCTTTGTGATAGTTTTTATTTTTTATTTTTGAAGACTTAGAGGGTTTCTACGATCCATTTTGGATCAGGCTTGTAGTTGAAGTTGCAATATTTTCTTCTGCTCTTCTACTTATTGTAACAGTCTCCTTAACTCAAGATTCTCTGCTTGAATTCTCTAGTGATGATGATCTAAATGATGATAAGAAGATGAAGAAGAAGAACATTCACTTGAAGATGGACATGGAGGTTCTCCTTCATTTACCAAAGAATTTTCCTCTACTCTCTCCTTATTCTTGTTTCCATTCTTTGATATTCTCTTCTCATAATCTATAAACAATTTATCTACCATCTTTTCCATCCTATAAAAAGCTTGACAGGAATCTTTTTCATTCTTCTGTATTTTTCTTCTCCATGTTGCACATCTAATCTCTAGTTATCATTCACACTCACAACTCACATGAGCAAGAATATTGCTCTGATACCAAAATTGATCCGAAAAATATATGATTTACTAGAATTATCCAAGATCTTTTATTTTATTGATGTTAGTAGAATTGCATGAAAGAGAATGTAAAAAACATACTGGCAAATACTTAAAGAATAAGAAACATAAAGGAAATCGTAAAGACAATGCACACAAAAGTTTGATAAATAAGTTCATCTAGTTTAGACTACATCTTCGATCACTGCTTCAATAGTGGGGAGGTTGCTTCATTCATCTCATCAAAAATAAAGGAAGTACATAGAAAAATACATCATTATACCTCTAATCCTGGGAGTGACTTGAAATTTGACTGCTCAAACACAACACTCACAACACCAGTAGGTATGTAACATCCTCCTACGACTATTGACTATAAACATGACCTACTTTTAAAAAGTGCATTATTTCCTCGAACTTTGTTCCCAACAATTAATGAAGAAGGGAGTCTTCTGCCATGAACCCTAAAATTTTCTACCCAGATGCAAAAAATCACTGCACCATTGCGGTCCTTGCAAAATTCTAGTTAAAATGAGTATAAACTTGGCCACATCATGTCACTTGCTATTTTGGCCCCTCGGGAATCTTCAAGATTCCTTCAAATATTCTACATGGAATATTTTTAGAATATTCCCCTAGAATATACCCTTAGACTATGTTTCGTGGGGTTCCAACTCTATCTGGTTCCATCTTGCAGTGTTTCAACATTCATGATTTCATTGGGACTTTGTCTTGTAGATTTTAATCCTATACATAAATTACTTGCAAATGAATTCTTAAAACAGAAAAATAAACATTGGTGAGAACATAAAATATACACAAATATTTTATCCTAAAACCCAAACCAAGAAAACTAGATTGATTTTTCATTCTATTCCTTTCAATGTTATAATACATTATATACATGTTGAAGCATTCATAAACCCCAATCCATTAACCCTAGATTAGAACATAATTGTAGTTCCCTTAACCTGATCTACAATATACCATGAGGAAAAAAAAAACCATCATGCCCAAAACCATATGAAAAAACAATGCAAAAAACCATGGGTAGGTCCACCTACAATATTTGGGTAGAGCCCCATCCTTGGATTTGCTCAACTATTATTAGATCCACATAAAAAAAAATTCTCAAGCCACTGCATTGGACCCCGTGAAAAGGGGCTGCCACCCCATGCAACACCCCCCCGTTGCACCCAACACAATATAAAAACTCCTAAGGCTACTAGTGGAAGGAATATAACCACACCGAACATGCCGACTCACGGCTATGCTTGGACCAGGTTCCCTTGGTCGAATGGAAAAACAAGGTTTAAATATAGTGCAATTAGGTGTTACAAACAAAGTCTTCTTGCTGGTGGATTGGCTAGCTCATCATTTTCAAAACATCGATTGGCAAGTGGATGGGATTCCAAACTTTCCAACCCTCCAACCATTTTGCTTTATAAAATAAACAACCGCCATTTTGGTAGGCCATTATAACGACCACCATATTACAAAATTCATCAAGGATTGTTCACTTGCGATGGTTATAATTGGAAAATGTTTTATAGTCGATTCAACTTGCCATTAAAAATTCATTGTATATGAATTTAAACCACCCATTTTGATTTAAACAGATGTCGGGTAGGTTTTATAACTACCACTATATATAACACTATTGGCTATTAATGTTTTATATCAAACTTGACATAACAAATAGTTGTTGGCTTTATCTCTGTCGAAATAGTCAAAATTCGTTGGTTTGATTATTAGTTGGCCCCATTGTAACGTCACGATTTTGGCAGTAATAACCACTAGCACGACCGGCGGGATGGCCAAACAGTGCCGGTTCAAATCTAGTTGGTCATTTATAATGTTGATCATTTGTTGGTGTGGGCCACTAACCATTTATTGTTTATAATTTTTTTTTAAATGCTCATTGTTGCAATTTTAAAATAGACCATTGATATAATTGGTTCATGTAACTGGTGAATTTAGCCATAACGTTTAACTATAAAATGCTAATATTTACTATTTGGTTGGGTTGAGGTTGGCCCAACTGGCATCCAACAAATGTGGCCTCCTCCTATTGGGACATAATTCTACCTCTAAGTTTGGCGAGGTTCTGATAAATTTATCCCCTACTAAACTCCTTGCGATATTTATTTGATTTCAACCAAATTTGGCATGGAATTTGGCCAAACTGCAAAACTAGTGATGCTCCAAACTTATCTAGCATTCTGCTAAGTCTGTCATTTTTTCCCAATTTAACCATAAATTTGAATGGCCATAACTTCGTCATACGAAGTCCGATTGAGGTACTATCTATGTTGTTGGAATCCTGGTGGCAAGCTCTTCAATATGGTCTTAGTTTCACAACATTCTAAGGACTTTGACTTTTGGGCCATTAGGGATCCACCTAGATCATTTTGCTAATTAATTTACAAACATTCATATTTCCACTTTCTCTGACTTCCATCCTTGATGACTAATGGTGCTTAGTTTGAAACTTGACATATTATAGTTCCAATATATAATGCTTGATACATTCTAGTGGTTGACAAATTTTGAATTTTCCACTCATTTATCCCTTCCTTCAATCCAATGGTCACAACTCTTGTTAGGCCATATGACTAGGAGGTGTGGCCAAAACTCCAATTATTGAATTTCCAAAACTCATGCTAAGAAATCCTGAAATTTATAAAACTCCACAAAGCTTGTAGGATGCTTTGATGATAGAAACTAACTTTGACAAGGAAAAAACTTATCAAATTACTTCTGAAGGTTCAAAAGTACTCAACATCCTATAAAGGCATTCCAAAAAAATTCCCACACCTAAGAAAGTTATATAATTAACACAAATAGATGCCTCAAGGTTAAATCCACAACCTTCCTTAGCTAAATGAGACACTATTCACTCTTTTAGGGTTGCAACTTCACACTTAAAATTTTTACAAAGAGAGAGACCAATATTCTAGCTTATGAACATATGCATTATATTTTGCAAGAAAAATAACATCCAATTATTAGAAAAATTAAATTTTCACATAGTCACACAAAACTTCCATAAATAAAAATTATATATTTAAGAAGATAATTTTATTTACTAGAACTTGTCTTCTTAAACCATATTCAAATTGGTAAACTACCTCAAATCATCCTTCCAAGGAAATAAATTATTGGTTGTTCCATTTTTACATTACCACTGAGATGCCATGAGAGACCATCATTAGCTTATACTCACCTTAATGTCCTAATTCAAAGTGAAAATATGTCGATAGATGCCCTTGTTGTTATGACGATAGACCCCAATTTTATGGGAACCGTTGAGGGAAATCCCAACAAATTAATTAATGGACCAAAAAATGATAGATCTTATAGAAGAGTACTACCACCCTATTGTATGCCCATATCATGTAATGGAGAACTTATAATGTACTCATGATCATCCCTCCCATAATATGGAACTCAACCTCTAGCCTTCTTATCCATATATCCAACACAAAATCTTCTAAACCCAACAAGAAACCCACAATATCAACCATGATTTCCACATCATCAAAACAACTCATCAAAAAAGTAAAATAGATGAAAGTCAAACATAATTTCCAAAAAATAACAACCCCACAACTAGAAATCATTCTAAACATTGCAAGAACACAAAACACCCAAAAAATGGACAACGCCAATGAGTAAGGTGACAATGAATGGAAAAATAACCATGCAAAATCAATAATGACTACATAGAATCATATTGTAGTTGTTTGAAAGATAAGAAGGGAAAATGGATGAATCGCTAATTGATAAATCACCAACAAAACCCACAACCTCCTAGTTGCAAGAGCCCAGACCACGATGAACATGGGGACAACAATGTTTACTAGGAGTGATGGTGAATGCAATAATAACCATTCCAAAGAGAATAAGGGTGAATGCAAGCTAAAGGCAAGTTGCAAACTATTGACTAGTAAGCCACAACCAACATATTCACACTCCTAGTTGAGAATGGTTTAAGTTAGAAAAAGGCAATGAGAAGGATGTTATTTCTCCATTGAATGGAATAACACACTTAATGTAGCGTGCCTTAGCCTATAGTGAAAAATTAAACTCCCATCACCATGACCATTAATTATTTCTCACCTTTAATTTTTTCTTTATTATTATTATTTATTTATTTCTAACCACACAAATATATAGGTTTAAAATATTTACTCATGTCAATTGACCAATAGGAACTCTAAAAAATCATATTTTCAAATTTAAAAATCATTTCCCAATTTAAAAAAATGTTCTCAACTTAAGAAAATAACATTTGAAATATTATTCCTTGGGGGTAGCTCACTTGCCAATCTCGTGTTACATAAAATTATTTGAGCAATGAGATTTGTTGTTAAGTCCCCCAAATGTCAAACATGTGTGCCGTGTTAGGAAGTTTGGTGATTTCACCTCAAAGTTTCAAAGATAAGAGTTACAATTTACCCTATATCACAAGAATAAAAACTCAACTCAATTACCTATTTTTCTAACATTAAAATCAAAATAAAAAACTTGAAGATATCAAAAATCACTTCTTATCATAATGTTCTATTATTGTGGTATTCTCTTTAAAGAAAAGACTAAGCAAAACCACCTTATTCTCTATTACCTTTATATGATTTTGATTCACATATTCAATTGAATATGATGCATATTCCATTTCAACTTAATTACATTAAAATTTCTATATTAACTTATTTGTATTTATTTATTTTTAATAACTTTTATATTAATATAATTCACATATTCAAGATGTGGTGTGGTGTAGCTAAATTCTCGATGCAGACAAAGACAATTCCTCTAGCCCGAAAGAGAGGGTCTAGACACAAACAAACAATCTAGTGAAAACTTCCTTAGGTTAGAATCAAATAAGAGGGCCTACCTATTAGAACGCTATTCCTCTTGGTGGTGATCATGCTTCCTTATTCCATCTAGCTTTCGTTTCCTTCCTTCGAATACTTGAAACAAGAAAGCAAAAAACAACATCAAACGTGATAGCATATGAATTGCATTTAGCCTACTTAAAAAGTTAAGGAATCTTAAGCCATCAAATGTAAGATAACACTTAATGTAGGAAATCAATCAATAGTTGTATTCATATAAGTTCAAAAAGAGATTACAACCAAAGCCTTGACATTGCAGGTCTCCCCTGATGTATTCGGGTTCCCACACCTCTGCTAACATCTCATGGATAACATCAAGAATGGAAGTTTTAAGGCGTCTTCCCTTTAGTTATTCTCCCTCCACAAACATAAACTAGAAAGCTACAAGCTATATATATCTTGCTAGTTATTCAAGCTCCAAAAAAACACTGGTTGAACTTGGAAAAGGAGGAGTTTATATAGCTTTGATGGAGCGGAAATGGTTCCTCTTATGATGGGAGAGGGCTTAGATCTTTGTTTTATTCCATATTCATAGGGGAAAGGAGCCCAAACTGACTTCCTCGGCTCCATCCAACGCAGCCATTTACTAGACTTTCATTACGAAGCTTCTAGACCTGGAAGCTTCAACTCCATATTTAAAAAACTTGCCAAAATAGGATCGGTGTGACTGAGAAAAGGCTCATTTGTGCCATATGGCGCTAGGCCAAGTTTCAGACTCTGCAAATCGGCCCGAGGAGGAAATGGGTCATTAGCACCAGTCTTGTAAACTGGGGTAAACGGAAGGTTCTTGGGACATGATGCAAAAGGGAAATGTTCTGCTCATGAAGAGGGACGTAATGGGAGTCTCTTCATGATGGGAAATCATGTAGGGTTGACTGTGGAGGTCCTCCAGGATCGAGGAATGGGGAATATAGGGACAGTGACAAAACGTTGTGTAACAAATGCCCCCTAGAGCATGAAGCCCGAACTAGAGTGAGGGGTGAAATGGTTTACAAGTAGATGAGGGGAACCGGAGTCCATTGTTGGAAAACCTACAAGAAAGCATAGACACATATACCTCACTAACAATTTGACAAATGATACATGAATCATGGTATGGACGTAGCCATCCAGAGAGAGATCATGAAAATGGATCCAAGGCATGGGTGCAACCATCCAATAAATAGGATCATATCGAAACCAAGGTATGGTCATAGCCACCCAATAATGAGAAGGATCACATATAAAAACTCATGGTATGGTTGCAGCCTTACATCTGAGAGAGACATGTATATCAGCATGATCATGTCACATCACCTTGCAACCTGGACTTTTGTAATATGCGTCCAGGGTCTTACACTCCAACATGACTTGATCAAAGTACAAATTCTAATATGTGAATAGATGTGTTGAAGTCGAACATGCTAGAAAGTCGCTTGATTACCGTTCAATGATGTAGACTGTTAACAAGTGCAAGAGAAACCGCCAATAATGACAATGGCTCTTAAGGTAGCAGTAGCACAATCCACAAAATGTGAATAATGGAACTGAAGACAAACACCCGTGAAATCACCCAATCAAAAGCCAATGATATGAACTCATCATCGAGTGTGAAGAACTTGCCATTAGGGCATGCAAGTTCTAAGGTACTAGAAGGGAGTCTCTCGACCAAATTCTTGGATAATGAGCTAAAGTCGATGAGAAGTGACCATGTCGAAGGAGGGCCATGATGTATCCCACATCATCGACATGAGACAAAGGGATGCAATGATAATGGATCATACAGAGAATCAAGAATGAGTGTAACTGTAGAAGGACAACTCTTGAACATATCAGCGACATGACTCCAGAGTTTGGTAGCTTTTGGATCCATAGGATTGAAGGTCATGATGATGTGGCAGAGATCAAATGAAAGGCACAAATGAATGGCCCAACCCAGGAAAGTCAACGATGAAGTGAGGATATCCCAACCCAACATGAAGTAGAAAGTGTCATGTTGAAGAGTGAGTTGTCAACACAACTGATAGAATTTCCCATTTTCCCCTACCATTTCTAGCAGGTCCCCCAATTATTTTTTAATCACAAGCTTGGAGGGGAAAGGGGATAACATGTGCTTGTACTATAAGTCCATCCTTCGGATGAATTTGACATAGCAAGAGTAATGAGCCCTAGGAAGGAGAAGCTCATGCCCGTCATGGTGACGAATTCGATGTCATTTAAGTTTAACGTGTCTGACAAAGGTGTAACTCAGTATCCTTTTCATGTTTAGAGAGTTTTAAAAATACATGGAAAAGAAAACTCCACATGGTCCCTTTTCGTACATTTGTGTCTCTCGAGCCCAAAAAGGTAGAAAATGATACTTGACAGAAGCTCCTAGCCATGTTCAACTAAGGTGTACCTTTTTCATAAATAGTTTATCCCAGCCTGAAAAAGGGGTAAACATATACTGGGTAAACAATGTTTCATAACCTTTAATGAGTTCAAAACGACAAGATCTCGACAATATTTTCATATTTTGAGAGTTGGAAAAGAGCTCAAAGATGAATCCTTGCTTTTATTTACTTTCACAAGTCTAAAACAGAAAACTACTGAAGAATCTTTTCATTTTTACGAGTCAGAAAAGAGCTTAAAGGTGACTCGTCCTAGAGGAACAAGTGGTACAAAGGGTAGAAATTGGTTCTGTTTATGGTGGAACTTCTCTAAAACATGTAATGGTTAAGAGGCTGGCTAACAAGACCACTCATCGCTGTAGTTCCTTAGGAAAGGAAAAACAACCAAGTGAAAGCATATGATCGGCCAAAGATATGGTGGACCATGGAATGAAACAACCAAGGCTCATCCAGCAGAAATTAGCTGATAAAAAAAATGGCAATCACGAGATGTAAATTGGGCATGGGTTCATTTTTACACAAGCTTGAACCATGGGGAACTCTGCTTGAATTCGGTTTCATGTTTACACGAGCTTGAAACAAAAACATATGCTTGAGTTTGGTTTCATTTTTACACAAGCTTGAAACAAAAACTATGCTTGAGTTACAATTTGAATGCCCCCAACATAATGACTTAATCTGAGGTACATGCCTGCCAAGATCCATTTCATTCAGTTAGGTGGATGGAATTAAGGTTCACTTTTGAGATACAGGAAAGACTCGACTGGGATTTTACGAGATCTTAATCAAAGAATCGATTTGGGAAAGGGATTTGTTTCATTTTTTAATGAGGTTGACACAGTAAAAGAATTATCCTCAAGACTCTTTGTTTCATTTTTTAAAGAGCTTGACACAAGACCAGGACCCATGCTCCGACACTTTGTTTCATTTTTTAACGAGGTTGATACATGAACAAACTATTCTCGAAATCTGTTTCATTTTTTAACGAGGTTGAGACGTGAACAAACTATCCTCACCTGCTGTTCATTTTTTAATGAGGTTGACACAGAAAAATAACTATCCTCGTACGCTGATCATGGACAATATGAGAACATAGCCCCCAAGGGGTCCTCACTGGACAGGAGAACTATGCTTTGGGAGGAACACATGTCAACTAGTACAAACAATAGATTAGTTTCCAACGACCCCAATACATAATGTATCATGCCATCTGCGTGATCATTAGCAGATGTGGAGAGAGAACGGGTAGTTGTTGGGTCAAGAAAAATGTATATTTTCTACTCAGTAATTGCTTTATTTCATATTTATCCTTACACGATTATCTATGTTTATGGATTGAAATAAAGGAAATAACAATTAAAGTTTGATGAAAGCACTTGGTAACAAATTAGATAAATCTAGCATGGGAAACTGACCTTTTACTATCCTTGTGTGCAGAAGACACAGATTGGTCAATAGTCGTTCACTTGACAGAGCAGCACCAGGCCATAAAAGGGAAAGACAACGTCTGAGGTAGGCAAGGTAGCGAGAGACCAGGAAGACCAATACTATTTCATGACAGAATCAGATTATGTATTGCGAAATCCTCAGGATCCCTTGATCCTGAGGATTCAATTTTATCTAGTTTGTTATTTTACTATTATATATAAGGCCAAAAGGGAAACGAAAAGAAGTTTAGACTTATGTAATATATAATTATTCTTTTTGAGACATATAATATTGTTATGTTAGTGATCTTGTAATCTGGTTACTTATATTAATGAAGAAAGACTGCGTTTGATCTTCACTTATATTCTAAGTATTCCTTAGCGGAGACTTCTGGCAACTCTGGGCCTGGTCAAGAGAAGTTCTACTACTTTCTTGTGTTATAATCTTTCCACTTGAATCATTATTGATTGTTAATGTTCAGTTAATATCATTTTTATTATTGTGAGGATTGACGATTCCAATTCACACTATTGTTCATTCTGATTCATACTTAGTCGTGTGATGTATCAGACTAATGCTTTAATTGGATTGGTTATATTAGTTTCAATAGTAGATTGTTGTTCATTCTGAGTTATGTTATCGTAGATCTTAGAGATAGTATTAATTGATTTCCATAATCCGCTTACAGAGAACAGTTGTTGTTTTCAAATCATTTATCATATTTACTTGCTTGTTGTTTAATTCTCAATTGTCACTCAATCAAGATTGTTGTTCAATTGGGAATTGTCATTCAATTGAGATTGTCATTCAATTATGATTTTCTATATATTAACATTGTTGTTCAGTTGTTATAGTTCTCTTTCTTGATCAAGTGAGTTATTTTTAATTCTATTCGAAGGTTTCCAAGCGTGATTCTTTGCATTTGCATTCAGATTCATTTGCTTTTGGAATAAGTTAGACAGAATTGCAGAGTGTGTTATGAGTTCTCTTAGATTCATTTCTTCCTTAGTTATTTCTTTAAGAGTTGTGTGAATTGAGTTGAAGAGATAGTTATTAGTGATTGCAACGGTTTACCATTAGCTAACCTCTGAATTCACTGCATAATTGTGCTGACACTCTTGAGATAAAAAGACCGACCTTGGGTTGACAATTAATGTAGGAATTAAGATTGCCTGTAAAAAGACATCTTAGTGCACCAACATTTTGGCGTCATTGCCGGGGAGAGTGTTTCAAGTGATTTTCTTTTATCTTGCTGTGAAAGAATTAGGTTTTAAAAATGGAAGGTAAGAACTTGCGTACCTAACAAGTAAAGTGCTTGCTTACCGGCTCGTTTTTCAGGAAAATATTAGAGGTTAAATAGGAATTGGTTTTTATGAATGACTAGGAATAGAAATATAGAAAAAGAGCAGAACCCCCCACCTAAATCTGCAAAACCCAAAGGATCGGTGAACCTTGGTAGAATGACCTTTATAGATGAAAATGTAAGAAAAAAAGAGTCTCAAGCGTCAGTAGGATTCCAGACAGTATCTCGAAAAAGTTCTACTGTTATCCCTCAAGAAGCAAGCTCACCACCTGCAGCTTATGCTAATATTCAAAGCCAAGTTGGAGGATCAGAACAAAGTCTTCAAGCTACAATAAGTTTACATTCTGATCCTCTACAAGAGGGAAAATCTTGTAACTTAAGAGAAGGAGAAGGAGAAACTAGTGGGACTACTAAGACAGAACCACAACTATCTGAACATGGATCTCCTGTGATCCCAGATCTAGGTAGTGCTACAAAGCCAACTAGGGTTGTTAATCCTCTGCTTACTCAAAAAGAACCCCCTAAAATCCCTGAATGTTATTGGTACATCTTTGACCAAATGGAAGATCAACCACCTCAAGGTCAAACCTTGACATTAGAATATCCCATAGTAGACCAAGTGACCAATGCCCCCAAGAAGGCTATTCCTTTGTAGAGCATCCCAACTTCCCATGGGATGATCACAGAGGATCCAGATGCTTTCCTGTTTGAGTTTGATGTCCTCTATAGAGGGTATGATTATACCGCTAACCCCCGAAAGCTAAAAATGTTCCCTTCCACTCTGAAAAGAGAAGCCTTAAGATGGTTCATGGGTCTGGGTGGGAGAACTATTAATTATTGGGACAATATGAAAACGTCCTTCCTCAAAAGATACCAGGACTTTTGTAAGACTAGGGAAATGAAAGATGAAATTTTTAAGATGACTACAAAAGATAATGAAACACTAGAAGAATGTGTAGAATGGTTTAATTATAATTTGAAGATGTCTCCACACACTGCCTTACCAAAAGAAGTCCTAAGAGCTATCTTAATTAAAGGAATGAAAGATGAATGGGTAGAAACTCTAAATTTAATGGGAAAAGGAGATATTTCTCAGGAAGATTATGATGAAATCATTTGCTTGTGTATCAGGTGTTCGCAAGGAAGAACACATACAGGAACATGAAGCCAAGATCCCATGAGTAGGGGAAGCAAACCGCATAGTGGAGGCATAACGCGGATGGAAATTGGTAACCTCCTAGAATATTTTAAGACGGACATCCTGGGCACTCTCACAACTTAGATGGATGTCTTACAGGCTAAACAAAAATAACCCTTATCAGAACAAAACTTGGCCATCTTTTGTCCACATTGTTGAAAGAACCACAGCCAACGGGAATGCCCATTAGACATGGTGCAGACATGGGCTATCTGTACTAAAGAGCACACCATTGAACAATGTCCGTCATTGCCAGGGCTTAAAGAAGTATTCAAGGAAGCAGAAGAAGAAACAAAGCCGGTATATTAGATGAACCAATGTTGATAGTGGGAGGCTAAACCTACAGGTATGTCATAAGATGCATCCCAATTCTTTCCTTCATCATAGTTTAATCAACAACAGAACCTTGGGGCAGCATGGCAGGGCCAATCACACTACCCAAATTGGTAAACCCAACCAATCCCTATGACATCCTAGCCAATGCAATCTTTTCTGGGTAATGGCTGGCCAAATTCTCCTTTTACTCCTATTTGGATGGGCAATCCCTAAGAATCCTAGTCGCCTGCCTCCACCTCTCAAAATCTGAATTGGTCTACAAATTGGCAGCAACCTCTGGGGATACCTAACACAACTATGGGGATAGGTCCTCAACCTCAACCCGCACTTTCAGCTCCGTATACATTACAGCAAAATCCCCAACCTCTTCTGCAGCCTCAATTGACAGCTCGACCGAATCCAAATCTTAATAATAGACCGGTCCAGTTGGTATAGATTATTGAAAGCTCAGATTATGAGATTGAGCAGAAAGAATGTAGTGAACTCAGATTGAGGTCAGGATGTATCATCACCCTTGAGGAAAATAGGGATCAACATTCAATCGAAATTGAAACCCCACCTATACATATACCACCACCTATAATTAATATTGAACTAAAACAAGGAGAAGAGATAGATCAACATGAAGACCTTGAAAAAATTCAAGTCACTTCTCCCCTGTTCCCAGAAAGGTTAACGATACCCAAACCTATCGTTTATCCATATTTCGATCTTGTAAGGGAACTAAAAAATATTTGTATTAAAATCCCTCTCCTCCAGGCCATTCAAGACATAACCATCTATGCTAAAACAATCAAAGAGCTATGTGTAAAGGAGCCTACAAGGAAAGCATAAACCTTGCCCACCATTCACGTTGTAGGGACCTTATCTGATTTACTCTCGTGAGGGGAAACTCCAATAAAGTATGAAGATCCTAGAAATCCCATAGTGACAGTTCAAATATATGGCCTCTCTTTTCCGAATACTCTAGTTTATCTAGGTGCAACCATTAATATTTTAACAATAGAAACATGTCAAGCACTTGGTATTACAGCCCTAGAACTAACCACCACTTTATTAGAACTTGTTGATCATTTGGTGGTAAGGCCAGAAGGAACCTTATAGGATATTACAGTTTATGTTGATTCATGGGAATATCCAGTAGATTTTCTTGTCATAAATCCAAAGAGTTGATTAGAGGGGCACCCTCTTATTATGGGCCAATCTTGGCTTGCGACAGCTGATGCTTATATTGGTTGTTGAGAAGGCATCATGACTATTGCAAAGGGGGATGCTGTAAAAAATATTGTGTTGTATCCTCCTGCCAAGCCAAGTCTGCCCATTGTAAAAATATGTAAAGAACCACCAACGTACCTGGAGGAAAGCATCCATTCACCACTCACAGTAGCAGAGGCACTAGAATTTAAAGATCAGACTGAAGACAACGTTATCAATAATTTTATAAATCAGCCTGCTAATGTGAGCAATGTAAAGTGTCAAATGCTGAAAGCACTCCTGGATAATGAAGCCATCGAGGATCCTATAAAGGATACCGATGATCAGCATATTCAAATGATTTTTATTCATAACAACAAACCTGTTGAGATCGAACCCGAAAAAGTTCTAAATATTAATGATGGTCTGGATATTGATCAACATCAAAAGCTCATACAGGTCCTGCAGAAATATAAAGGGGCTTTTGCATGGGATTATCCTGATATGAAAGGAATAGACCCACAACTATGTACACACCACATCTATACTGAGAAGGATGCTCGACCCATCCAGCAGCCTCAACGTAGATTGAATCTGCATCTCAAGGACATTGTGAAAGAAGAGTTATAGAATCTGTTGGATGTAAACTTTATTTATCTTATCTCAGAAAGTAAATGGGTCTCTCCATTGGTGGTCGTCCCTAAGAAAAATGGGAAGTGGTGTATCTGTGTAGACTACTGGGAGTTGAACAAGGTGACACAGAAAGATCATTTCCTCCTCCCATTCATCGATTAGGTCCTTGATACTTTGGCAGGGAAGCAATTCTTTTCCTTCTTAGACGGTTTCAGCGGCTACAATCAAATTTAGATCGCCCCTGAAGACCAGGACAAAACAACTTTCACCTATCCTTGGGGTACATTCACATACAAAGTATTACCATTTGGCTTTTGTAATGCCCCAGCTACATTCCAGAGGTATATACTCAACATCTTTGTTGATTTAATAAATGAAGGACTTTAGGTGTATATGGATGATTTTACTCCATATGGGAATGACTTCGACCAAGCATTGCATACATTAGAAAAAGTCTTAGAACGATGCATTGCTACCAGGTTATGTTTAAGCAATGTCAAGTGCCACATGATGATGACCGAGGGCGTAATTTTGGGAAACTATACCTCTGCAGTAGGAATACAAGTAGACGCAGCAAAAATTCAGGTAATTCTTTTACTGCCTACCCCCTGCACTCAAACAGAGGTACACATATTCCTAGGATATGCAGGCTATTATCGCAGGTTTTTAAAATTTTTTTAACAAATTGCTGCGCCTCTATATGCTTTGACTGGAAATGTTGATTTCAGTTGGTATGACAAATGTCACACAGATTTTACATGTTTAAAGAAACTAGTCTCAATAGCACCATGATTACGTGGAGGACAAGAGGAGGACAAGAGACCTTATGTTATATATTATATTAGCAAAAATCTCACTTCTGCATAACTTAATTATACAATGACAGAAAAATAATTCTTAGTTATTATCTATGCAATAAACAAATTTAGACACTATATAATTGGCTACCCAGTCTTTCTACACTAATCACTCTGTCATTCGATATCTAGCTAATAAACCTATCACAAATGGTCGAGTAACATGATGGCTATTGATTTTGCAGGAGTTCGATATTACTATCAAGGATTGTCTGGGGAAGGAAAACTCGGTGGCTGACTTTCTATCATGAATCCTTAAGGTGAATGATTCACTGACATTAGACGACCAATTTCTAGATGAGCATCTATTTTTTGTGGTAGTCAAGACACCATGGTATGCAGATGTGGCAAATTATCTGGCAGTCGGGAAGCTACCTAGGCATTTGACAGCAAGAGAAAGGAAGCTTATCGTTTATTGTAGTGCCTGATTCTCTTGGATAGGTGGATATCGTTTTCACACATGGGCTGACATGTGTATACACATATGCATCTGCGAAGATGAGATTTATGACATTTTGAAGGCTTGCCATGACGAGCCCTGGTGGGGACATTTTGCAGATCAAAGGATAGGGCATAAGGTATTACAGATGGGCTATTATTGGCCCACTATTTTTAAGGATACTAAGAAATATGCCCAGGATTGCGATAGATGTCAAAGGATGGGCAGACCTGACCAATCTGATGAAATGCCTCTACAACCCCAACTAGTCATAGAACCCTTCGAGAGGTGGGCATTATACTTCGTTGGTCCATTCCATCCGCCATCCAATTAGAAGGCCTACATACTGATTGTCACGGATTATGTGATGAAAGGGGTGGAAACAATATATTTACCAAGAGCCACAAAGGAAGTCATGATTAACTTCCTTTCTGGACTGTTTGTGCGGAATCGGTTACCGCGAGAAGTGATCATAGACGGGGGAGGGAAATTTATAGGACATAAAATTACTTCCACGCTAAGGAATCATCATATTACGCACATGATCAATTCCCCATATCAGCCAAAGGCGAACGGGCAGGATGAAAGCACCAATAAGGTCATTAAAGCGATTCTGACCAAGACAGTCTCAACACACCAACGAGACTAGGTTGCTAGACTGCCAGAGGCCTTGTGGGCCTATTGCATGGCTTGGAGGAATACTACTACATACTCTCCATACCAGCTCGTGTTCGGCAAAGAACCTATTTTTCTGATCGAATTTGAAATAAATACTCTAAGGACGGCCCAGGAAGTAGGGTTGGATCTAACAAAAGCCCGAACCAAGCAACTCCAACAGATTAATGAACTAGACAAGGTTCGACTTCTTTCTTTGCAATAGACGGCAATTATTTAGAAACAAAGGGAAAAATGGCATGATAGTGGTATCAAGAATAAAATGTTTCAAAAAGGGGATTGGGCACTGCTTTACGACTCCAGATTCCAAGATTTCATGGGAAAGTTGCAAACAAGATGGCTCGACCCTTATGAGATTCAAGAAGTGCATAACAATGGTAATCTTACCTTGACTACCATTGATGGATCTGACCATTCCTTTAAGGTGAACAGACACTGAGTACCCCTCTATCACAAACCGCTCACCAAGGAGTCTTTATGCGAGCAGGTACACAAGGACCCCTCCATGCAAATCTTAGCCGCAGGAAGTGATGACCCAACAACTTTTCTTTCAAAAAATTAATATTTCGTTAGAATTGTAAATAGTGTATATACTTTTTTTTTATTGGTCACAATTAAGAATAGACATTACCATGTAAATATGAGAATTATTTGCTTTGTGTGATTGATAAGTGTTATTCAATTGATTGAATGATTGCCATTCAATCCATTTAACATCACATTTTCATTTTATTGATTTTGCTATTCAAACGATTGAACAATTGTTGTTCAATCGATTGAACAACACTTTTGCATTTTGTTTTCATTGTTCAAATGATTGAACAATTTCCATTCAATAGATTGAACAACACATTTTCGTTTTATTGATTTTGTTGTTCAAACGATTAAACGAGTGTTGTTCAATCGATTGAACAACACATTTGCATTTTGATTTTACTATTGAAACGATTGAACGATTGTTGTTCAATCGATTGAACAACACTTTCGTATTTTTGTTTTTGCTGTTCAAACAATTGAACGATTGTTGTTCAATCGATTGAACAACACTTTTGCCTTTTGATTTTGTTGTTCAAATGATTGAATGATTGATGTTCAATCAATTTAACAACACTTTCGTTTTTTTGTTTTCTCTGTTCAAATGATTGAATGATTGTTGTTCAATTGATTGAACCGCACTTTTGCATTTTGATTTTTGTTGTTCAAACGATTGAATGATTGTTGTTCAATCAATTGAACAACACTTTTGTTTGTGATTTTTGTTGTTCAAATGATTGAAAGATTGTTGTTCAATCGATTGAACAACACTCTTGTTTGCGATTTTTGTTGTTGAAACGATTGAATGATTGTTGTTCAATCGATTGAACAACACTTTTGTTTGCAATTTTGTTGTTCAAACGATTGAACAATTGCTATTCAATTGATTGAACAATAGTTTTGTTTGCTATTTTTGTTGTTCAAATAATTGAACGATTGTTGTTCAATCGATTGAATAACACTTTTTCTCTTTTTAATAGAATAAATCGTGAATTTTTCTTAACGGTCATGATGCTATCTTTTTTTTCTTTTCTCCTTTGTATTCTGAATAAACTCCATTTGGATGGATTTGTACTTGATATAAGAAAAAAATAGTAATGACAATACCATTATGACTCATGAAGCCTTTTGATGGTTATATCTATTCAAAAGATGATACGGTGTATCTTTATAATGACTGAATAAACATATTTTCTTTGGACACATCATAAAATGATTCAATATTTTCAAACCATGATGCCTTATGTTTTACACTGTCAACTGGATAAATCTAATTGACATGATGATATAGGGGTAAGAATATAAACTTTCATTGGTATCTTCTTACTTCTTACACCATCCCTGAATCTTAAGGAGAAAATGAGCCTCCCTCTTTTTAACAAGTAAAAATTCCAATAGAAAAATGGACATAATGAGATGTGAAAATGAATCAAACATTGTCTTAAAAAGGATAGGGGGTCCCATCATGAGCCAACCTATCATGATCATAAGGATGTAACAAGTGGCATTCCAATTTGGCTACCAAATTAAGGTAATGACCTTGTTAGTGCTTAAAACTGTCACAAGGGTAGGGGGTCTCATCACGAGCTAGCCTGATCACTTTTTTATATCCTAGTGGATGGCACTATGGTCATTTGGTCACCATGCCCTCATAATGGTCTCTTTATGACAAGAAAAAGAAGAACCATCTACATTCTAAAAGGAGGACTTTGGCTTATTTATGGGGTTAAAAAGCAACCTTGTCAAGGCTATGAATGCCTGCTAGTAGTAGTGGCTCTACTTATGGTATTTAGGTATCATCTTACACTGCCAAAATTTCTCTAAGCTCTTATCACCTATGGATTTGTTTCTAAATGGAAATTTCCATTTTCTAAGCTCTTATCACGTGTATTGCTTTAATTTCTTTATTGATTAACACGCTGTTTTTGGGATTAGTTGCCAGCATTTATGTATTGTTAATGCTTTCGCTTGCTTTTCACATGTTGAAAGGAAATGGATGCCCTTTTCTCATCATAGGGGGAATGGCCTGCGTACACATAGCATGTGTGACAGTTATGAATAATCGTGTGACAATCATTTGAATTAACTTCCAGGGAAGGACTGCATGATGATTATGAATGAGTAATAATTAGTAAGTATTTCTTATTGGAGAAATGATGGAAACCATTATGGTTGGCATGTAGACTCATGATCCTACGTTAAGTGTGGTTAACAAGACCAATGACTTAACTAAATATGATATTAATTCCCAAAACATCATCATTTCTCTGTTAATTGTTGTAACCTTATTTGTTATTGTTCTGAATTATGGAAGTATAAGACAATTGCATACAAGTGAAACAATTACAAGTACAACAACCATGGGAGGAAGAGATATCCAGAATGAAATGCCAATGCTTATGGTATCGGATCAAGCTCGTGCAATTCTCGAGTGCGCAAGATGGTTGCAATATCTGAATAGGCTGCAGGATTTTCATGAGGAGCTGACGTTGGAATTTCTGCAGAATTTGTAGAATGGAAGCACCACAGTCGGAGGCAGAAGTACAATAGTTTTTGAAGTGGTCATAGCTAAATTCACTGGTCTTCTGGCTGAAGGAACCAAATGGACAGAAAAACATGTCCTTTTGCATAATGTGATTGAATTATTCCAGGATCCAAGAGAGCAACTAGTGTGAACAGGAAAAGGGATTGATCCTTCGCTGTTAAGGTAGTCGTGGCAAGAATTGGCAGTCATCATGCAAAGGTACATTGCCTGCGACGGTCGACACGATGTGGTAAAGCCCCGCCAACTGAAACTTCTAGCCATTTTAAGAGAGAAAATTTCAGTTAATTTTCCTTTTTATTTGAATTCCCTATTACATGATGTCCATTTCGAGTTAGGACAGCTAAGGACCCACACAATGTAATCAGTCATCATCAATTGATTAAATTAATTATTATGAATGGATTGGCCCAACAGTAGTTAACCTGGGACAATGTTGTAAATCCTACTTTGGCTCCACCCCTAGAAAACACAGCAACATAGAAACAAGGGCCAAGAACCCCAGGTCCAAGAAGGACACTAAAAAGAAATAATTCCTCCATGCCCCCGAACCTAGTAAAACGTAGGCACTCTGTGTGAGTGAGAGCCCAACGACGTATCCCAATTCAAGCAGATGAGGCTGGACCATCCTGCACACAACTTGCAAGTCCAGAATATTCCCCTTTGCAAGACTATGAGGAGGAAGTGGCTAGGTTATTGGAAAACATGGGAATATTTGGAGAAGGTAAAGAACAATCCAGGAACGTTGTAGAAGATAATTGCACCCCTAACCAATCTGTCCCTGCTGATGGCCCTGGTCGTGAGAAAAACCTGCCATTCACTGATTTCGTGGAAGAACAGAGGGAACCAATTCCTTCTGTGGAAAAACGCCTTGAGGCAAAGGTACATGAAGAAGAAGTCATTGGAGGAGGAAATCAAACAACAGATACCGGTCTAGTGGACCTCCCAACTAAAGAAAACCATGTAGATGAAACCCTGGGAGATGAAAATCAACTAGGTAATACTATTTTTTTTAATTCCCCTGAGGACGAGGCCTACCCAAAAGAAAACTCATAGAATGACAATTGTTCAGGAGACACCGTTGTATTGGGGTCTCCTAAAAGAGAAATCCATGATAAAGAGGAGCTAGAAGGTGAAGCTCCATTGAGGGATACATTTCTAGATGGAACCCTCCCTGATGATGAAACATTACCACCTATATAGGAACGAAAAGGCTATGCAGTTAACCCATCACTGGTTGGAAGTCCCAGAATAAAAAAGTGCTACAAGGACAAGCTCATAAAAGTGCTTAAGAAGTATAAGAAAAAAAAGCGAATAATTGGGTAGCTAAGGCAGTGGTTAGAAGAGGCCATTAGAGCCAAGAATTTGAAAGTAGAAAAAGAGACAACAAGCACATAGACAAAACATTGTTCTAGAAGGGATATTTAGACCCAAACTGAGGATCTTTTGGCCTGTCCAAAGGAAACTCAGACAAAGCCATGCCTTGTAGAAGACACGGAAATGCAAACCGAGGACCCCTGTGTTTTCTCATAGGAGACCCAAACAGATCACCCTACCATGGATAATGTTGTTCAAACAAATGTTTAAGAGGACATTCCAATTGGTCATTGCATGATTCAAGAGGCAGCTGAAGTTGTTGTTCAAACCGATCCCATGGAGACCCAGGAAAGAGAAACCCAAACAGAAGAGGCACCTGCTTATATTCCCATAATTAGGGAGACATTTATTAACAGACTGCAGAACCATAACTGAGGATGAGACCTGTGCTCAGTATAGGGCTGAATAGAAAAAGGTTGATAAAGCATGGGAGAAATCACAGAAGGCTAAAAAGCAATTGGAAATTATCTGCTCTCTTTATTTAGACACCTTGTCATGTAGAGCCCCTGCTAGAAATTATGCCTTATTCCTCCTGTTGAAAATCAAAGATGCTAAGGCTGGAAAGCCTATGGAAATCAAAACCACCCTGGATTTTGTCAAATGCTTTAGAGAATAGGACAAGAAGGTACATCCCCTCCTCTGTGAAATTTATATGCACAATTTATTTTTGGAAGACGACAGGGACAACAACCCTAACCTCTTTATAGGGGATGTACAACTCCAAGCATTTCTCTCTTCCACTACTAATCAACTCAGTGGGCCAAGGCCCACAATACTTTTAGGAGGTGTGAAGAAGGAATTGACCTATGGATGAGAGGGAACCAACCAAACCCCTGCATCTCTTGAGTAAACACAAGCAATTCATGATGAGAGATGGTGTTAAAGGCCAATTGGGGCCTTTCATATAGATGTTATACAAGCTCGAAAGGAGTAATTCCAAGAGATTAAGGAGGAAGCCTTGTCTGTAGCTAGACAAAGGTGGGAAGCCTCTAGCATTACTGTTAGAAATTAATAACCATTGGGATATCAAAAATTTAAAGCCGCCTCCTTTCATTTCTATAAATACAGTAACATGATTTTGACTATGGGACCTGAATGGATAGGATGTCAGTATATGACTCCAATCATATGGTATCCTCCATATAAGTATCATTGTGATTACACCTTGAAGGATCAAGATGTTACCTAGGATTTTTCTATATTAAAGAAGAGAAATGGCTTCAGACATTATAAGGAGGAGGTATATCTTGCCTACTCCCTAACTCAGCTACACATCAACTATTTAATTGCATGAGGACATGCAACAAGGTAAGCTGGGGAGTATGTTGGGTCAAGAAAAAGGTATATTTTCTCCTCGGTAATTGCTTTATTTCATATTTATCCTTACACAATTATCTCTGTTTCTAGATTGAAATAAAGGAAATAACCGTTAAATTTGGATGAAAGAACTTGGTAACAAATTAGATAAATCTAGCACATGAAACTGACTTTTTACTATCCTTGTGTGCAAAAGATGCGGATTGGTCAATAGTTGTTCACTTGACAAAGCAGCACTAGGTAGTAACAGGGAAAGACAACGTCTGAGGCAAGTAAGGCAAGGAGAGACCAGGCACACCAATACTATTTGATGACAAAATCAGATTATGTATTGTGAAATCCTCAGGATCCCCTGATCCTGAGGATTCACTTTTATCTAGTTTATTCTTTTACGATTATATATAAGGCCGAAAGGCAAACGAAAAAAGTTCATACTTATGTAATATATAATTATTCTTTTTGAGACATATAATATTGTTATCTCAGTGCCGTTGTAATTTGGTTACTTATATTAATAAATAAAGATTGCGATTGATCTTCACTTATATTCTAAGTATTCCTTAGCGGAGATTTTTTGCGACTCTGGGCCCGGTCAAGAGAAGTTCTACTACTTTCTTGTGTTATAATATTTCCATTTGAATCTTTATTGATTATTAATGTTCAGTTAATCTCATTTCACTTATTGTGAGGATTGACGATTCCAATTCATACTGATGTCCATTCCGATTCATACCTAGTCGTGTGATGTATTAGAGTAATGCTTTGATTGGATTGGTTATATTAGTTTTAGTAGTAGATTGTTGTTCATTCTGAGTTATTTTATCGTAGATCTTAGAGATAGTATTGATTGATTTCCATCATCTGCTTGCAGAGAATAGTTGTTGTTTAGAAATCATTTATCATATTTGCTTGCTTGTTGTTCAATTTTCAATTTTTGTTCAATCGAGATTGTAGTTCAATTGGGAATTGTCGTTTAATTGAGATTGTTGTTGAATTATGATTTGTCGTTCAATTCTGATTTGCTATAGATTAACATTGTTATTCAGTTGTTACAGTTCTCTTTCTTAATCTAGTGAGTTAGTTTTAATTCTATTCGAAGGTTTCCAAGCATGATTCTTTGCATTCGCATTCAGATTCATTTGATTTTGGAATACGTTAGACAGAATTGCAGAGTGTGTTAAGAGTTCTCTTAGAGTCATTTCTTCCCTACTTATTTCTTTAAGGGTTATCTAAATTGAGTTGAAGAGATAATTATTAGTGATTGCAATGATTTACCATTAGCTAATCTCTGAATTCACTACATAGATTGTGCTGACAGTCTTTAGATAAAAATACTTACCTTGGGTTGATAACTAATGTAGGAATTAAGATTGCCTGTAAAAAGACATCTTAGTGCACCAACAATAGCCACATAATTCACCTGTGGCAAGGAGGGTACTACTTGCAAACAAGAACCAATATGGTATGATGGTTGCATAGGAGGCACCTGGTGACCAATGAACAACAATTGGTCAATGGTTACTATTCTCCCTTTCATGTGAAAAACAAACCACATGAAAAAGTGAAGAAACAAGAGCTCCCGTTACATAAAGATAGTCGTGTCCAAGGAGAATATTGAAATCTAGGGGACCTTGGACTATCATCACGTCTATATAGACAGTCTTTCCTCCCAAAGTAATAGGGAACTTCGTAAGGATCCCTAAGGGTTGATTGGTTCCTCCATTGAAAGACAACAGATTCTGGGTGACAACCACAAGTTGTGGGGAACCTAAAGGTTGCCAAGTAATAGAAGACATGATACTAACATATGTGCCTTTATCTAATATAGTGCCATGTACTACCATATTATAAGCTTTTGCTGTGATCTGGAAAGGCACATAAGATGGAAGGTGGAAAGCAGTAAATTTACTCCAAGCTAAAGAAATGCAAGAACTACTTGGTGGGGGTATCATATTATTGCCCCCATGCCCTGTAGGAGAAGGAGAAGGACTCTCATGAACAACTAGGATGGGAAGGTCACTCTTTGATTCATGAGAATCTAAGGAGGAGAGAATAACATGAGCAGTATGATCATCACTACTCTCTTCGGGAACAAAGTGAACAACTAAAGGTGGAGCCAAGTCGACACTCTTTTCAGTCAATGGTTGGTTGGGAACAAACACAAAAGAGTCATGCTCAGGAAGAGTAGGATGGGTAAGAGATGAATTTAGGAGAGGGTTAGAAGAAATCCTCTGATAACCAATAGAAATTTGGGGTCGAGAAGAAGTAAGGTTTTCCAAAACTTTGGAAGCTTTGTCCATAAGAGGACAAAGGTGAAGAAGATGCTCTCCTTCACACAACCTACATGGGAATTTAATTTTTCCCTTCTTCTTACCATCGCTAGCCAAGGATGTAGCATCAACATGTTCTCCAGAGGTCAATGGGGATGGTCGATCCAGATTTTGAGACCACACCTCTAAGACTCTGGGAATACCAAGACAGTTTCGAAGGAGATGGTCACCCTTACATAGCCTGCAAGGGAATTTAACCTTCCATGGAGGATCAAAAGCTTTGTCTATGGGAGGTGAATTTGGAGTAACAACTGCATGGTTGGCCTCTCGCTTATATAACTTATTCTTCTTCTTCTTATCCCCCTGGTTACTAGATTTCAAACATTCACTAGGTGAAGTAGAAGAGAAAGGTGAAGAAATAGGGGAAGAAGGTGAGAGGTCAACCTCAAAATCAATGTGATGTGGTTCAAATGAAGGAGATGGTTGGGTAGGAGTTGGGACACACGAGACTATCTAGGTCGAAAATAACTAGACAGGTAAACCAAAGGAGGGAAAACGTTTCCATATAAGGAGCACCAACATTTCCAAAAGAAGGAAAAGGACCAGGATTCCCATCCGATGGGAAACCTTGACTGGTAGACTCTAGAAATGTTGCCATTGGAATCAACCCCAAAGAATCACTAAGGAAGATAACTTGAACCAGGAATATTTCGTGGGTAGTTAATTTTAAGACACTGAAACAAAACTTTGCCTTTTCATATTTTAGGAGTCGAGAAAGGGCGAAAGGTGACTCTAGTCACTTTCGGAGTTAACAAGCTTGAAAGGAAAAGTGATCGATGATATTTTAAATTTGAAGAGTCAAAAAGACCAAAATGACTGCTCCGGATAATCTAGGCAAAAGGGATTACCAAGTAACCATAAACTGCAGAATACCTCCCGACGAACCGAAAAGTATGAGTAGTCAACCTCCCTGAATGTTGTGTTCGGTGTATCCTGTTTGCAAAGCAGAAGACTCGGCTTCCTGTGGATAAAGGATTGCAAACCTAGTGGGGTATCCCTTTATATACGCGAGGGTACAAGGAGCACAAGTCTGTACTAGCGATGTCTAATGTCGAATCGAATGATAACTGCTAGGTTTAAAGATGCTAGAACACATCTCTAGGCTAGACCACAAATGTGAGCATTAAGTTTCAATGCTTCCTTAGGTTAATTCAATAAATTTTAACAGTTTATATTGAACTAGGTTTCATTTCCAAGACCCTACCGCTGTCATCTAAAAACTCCTATATGCAGTTGTATGGGGAAATAAATCTTTTCCTTCAATGAAAGTTGGCACTAATTGAGGGATAGATATAATGAAATCATGCAACAATCAAAGAATTAAATCTTTCACTAATACATGTCCTAATTGCACTTAATCTTCCCTTAACAACAAAAGAAGTTTCATTTCATTTCCCATGCTTATGATGATGCAATTATAGCTTCTTAATGACACTACTAATGCAATATTTTCACTTAAGTAAACTATAATGATGTTCTTCTTTCTGTAAAATGCCAAATGAATCTTTCACATAAAGCACTTTAAATGAAAATTTTCACAATTCCGAACAACAAGCATCAATCAAATAAAAGCATGACAAATGAAACTAAAAGCAACTTCTTCCCTGAATCACACAAACCAAACACACAAATGCCTCAATCGACAAACCAGTTAATGTAATCTATGCTCGAAAAGAGAAAAGTGACACTCGAAATAAGAGAAAAAAAGAGACTCTTTCACTCATTCAATTGAAAATGAAGCAATGAAGATGTTGTGATTGAAAGATGGATTAAATGAAGCAGCAAATCAGAAACTTGACACAATGAGTAAACAAAAAAATTAATGGTAATTGACCTAGATACCCTAGGGTCATAGAAACCATCCAAAAAACTCAAAAAATCAAGCAATGAAACTTCAAGCGAATCAATCAATCAAAACCAGCAAACAAAGCATTCTAGTCACTTCAAGGCGGAAGAAGGGAGCCTGAGGGTCAAGACACACTAGCACTGGAAAGGGAGAAATTATGATTTTTCTTAACTCAAAGACTGGCATGACTGGTCAGGCTACATCTAGTGCTGATTGGCCTAATCGGCGCAACTGTTTGGCCAAAAAGACCATTGATCAAGGGATTCAAAGAAAAAATAAAAAATAACTTCACACAGGGCCAGACTTAACACATCAAAGGGTGGGATAGTGTCTGTATGCCTTCAAATAGGCTAAGAGGTAGAAATTATGAGGGAAAGACACATTGGTTATGATTAAGGAGAAATCCTGATCTTCACCTACAGGAATCGGCATGATTTCCTAACTGACAACAAGCGCCAAAAAGGGGTACATTGCGACTGTTTGAGAGAAAAGTGCACTAGTTAGCGCAACTATCTGAAAATTAAACGCATTGACCGAGGATTTCAAGAAAAAAAAGAAAATTTTCAAAGGCCAAAACCAAACTTGCCATTGTAAATTTCGTACTCATAGCAGTAAAGCAGGCAAAGCAGAGAAAACCAAAGGGAAAGGGTGATACTACAAAAGTTCACACAAACCATGAAATGAAAATCAATCAAATGAGAGGATTGGCTCCCCAATGGAGTCACCAATTTGTGGTGTAGGTAAACTTTTGATGCAGGCAAAGGCAATTCCTCTAGCCTGAGAGAGCAATTCTAGCCACAAACAAACAATCTAGTGGAAGCTTCCTTGGGCTAGAATCAAATAGGAGGGCCTACCTCTTAGAACACTATTATTCTTGGTGGTGATCTTGCTTCCTTATTCCAGCTACCTTTCGTTTCCTTCCTTCGAATACCTGAAACAAGTAAACAAACAACAACAACAAACATGATAGCATACAAATTGCATTCAACCTACTTAAAAGGTCAAGGAATCTTAATCCATCAAATGTAAGATAACACTTAATGTAGGAAATCAATCAATAGTTGTATTCATATAAGTTCAGAAATATATTACAACCAAAGCCTTGACGTTGTAGGTCTCCTTTGACGTATCTGGGTTCCCACACCTCTGTTAGCATCTCATGTATATCCCCAATAGTGGAAGTTCTAAGGCTTCTTCCATTTAGTTCCAAACCAAACCAAACACACTATTCTCCCTCCACAATCATAAACTAGAAAGCTACAAGCCATAGATATCTTGCTGGTTATTCAAGCTCCAAAAAAAGAATGGTTCAACTTGGAAAAGGAGGAGTTTATATATATTTTATGGAGGGGATATGGTTCCTCTTATGATGGGAGAGGGCTTATCTATTTGGTTTGTTCCATCTTAATAGGGGAAAGGAGCCCATATTGACTTCCTCAGCTCCATCTAGCCCAACCATTTACCAGAATTCCGTTACGAAGCTTCTAGACCTGGAAGCTTTGATTTCATATTTAAAAAACTTTCCAAAAGAGGTTTGGCATGACTGAGAAAAGGCTCATTTGCATTGTACGACGCTAGGCTGAGTTTTAGACTATGCAAATCGATGCGAGGAGGAAATGGGTCATTAGCGCCAGTCTTGTAAACTAGGGTAAAAGGAAGATTATTGGCAAATGATGCAAAAGGGAAATGTTTTGCTCATGAAGAGAGACATAATGGTAGTCTCTTCATGATGGGAAAGCATGTAGGGTTCACTATGGAGGTCCTCCAAAATCAAGGAATGAGGAGTAGAGGGATAGTGACAAAACGTTGTGTGACACGTGGAATTCAGATTCTCATTTAAACTTCTTCACATTAATAACCTTGAACATATTTTTTTTATTTTCAATGATATATTTATATTTATAATATTATTGTGTTGAATCTCTAAATTGAATATGGGAGAGATGTGTAGGCATAATGTAAGAAAGATTGTATGTATTTTCAAAAAAAAAAAATGTTAGGATATATATATATATATATATATATATATATATATAAATATATAGGTTTCATATGTATATATTGTTATGCAGTTAATCCTTTCTGTGGAAAGAAATGGTCCCTCTACTTCTATGGGAGGATATAGCAACAAATGAATACAAATATGTGCAAACTTTCCTAGTTCATAGCATAAAACACAAAGGAGGATAGATGACCTACCTCACTCTGATGCTAACATATGTTGGTGTCGTTCTCGATCTTCTCGCTACCAAGCTCAATCCTCTCTACTCCATGGTGGATGAATACCTGCAAGGAAAATCATGTGGATACAACAAACATATACATAGAAAAAACCATTCCAATATAAACCATATAACATATCAAAGAGTATTATACTAAATGAGCAATGATAGACACATTTATGGAAAGAAAACACATAATGTATTAGAAATAGATTGTAAAGGAAGCATTACAACCACTTAAGCCTTGATGTTGGAAGGCTCTTCAAGGTGAGTTCCCAATTCCTAGCCTTAACCTTCAAGCACTCCTTTCTCCTTAGAAAAAAGAGCAACATTTGGTCATAATTTAGCACTAGGAAGGAAACCAAGCAATATTCAACCAGTTGTGGATAGTAGGGATCTTATTTATAGGGAAGGGGAGGTAGTTAAGGATCCATAAAAGGAGGGCTAGGTTCCACAACTCAAGGGAATTATCCATGAAAGTAGGATAAAGGAACAAGAATGGGAGATCTTGCTCTAATCCTTATTCACCTGTAACCAACTTGTCATTCTCGAGACTTCTAGTAGGAGAAGCTTCTCCTCCACTTTAGGAAAAAATTCTTGAGGAGGTTTAACGCGGGTTTTCCTTATAAAATCCATGATGACAACACTAGGTGAGCATAGTGCAACAAGTTACCAACATGGATCACTAGTGGTACAAAACACGTTGATCCTAAAAATTAGGTTTTTGACAAGTTTTCTTAGAAACTCTTTTGTGACAATTTTTCTTCTTTTCTTCAGGGTTGCTTTTGTATTTGTTTCATGGTGAATACACTAAAAACATTTGTCATTTTGATAGCTCAAGGTATGGTATGGGAAGTGTGACAAGATACTGTGTAACAGATGCCCCCTAAAGCATGAAGGAAGACTGAGAAGTGATGGCTGGAATTCTTTACAAGTCAAGGTAAGGACTCAGAGAAACACCATTAGGAGACCTGCAAATCAAGAATTATACAAGATATATAACATCTATGATGTAAGTATTCCTAATAATACATCTCTGAGTAGGCACCTAACAATACATGAGTCCACAGCACAGACACATCCATCCGAAAAGAAAAAATCATGTGTAGGGATCCACGAAATGGACACAACCATGTTAATAGAAAGAATCATGTGTATGAATCAACAACATGGACACAACCATCCAAATAGAAAGGATCATGTGTATAATCATGAATAAATCCACGCACTCTAGATTTATTCAACAAAACCTAGTGTCTTGATTTCTATCTCGATCCAACCAAAGTATGAATCCCACTATGTGAATAGATGTATCAGAGTCGAAATTGGTAGAAAACCACATGATTACTAGTCAATGATGGAAATCATTAACATGATGAGAGAAACCACCAATAATGATGATGGCTCTCAAGGTAGAACAAAACAATCCACTAGAGTGAATAGGAAAGCTAAATTTGAACACTCACAGAATCATTTGATCGAAGGGCAGTGATTTGAACCTATCATTGAATGTGAAGAACCTGCCATTGAGGCATGCAAGCTCCAAGGTACTGAAAGGGAGCTTCTAGATTATGTTCTTGGATAATGAGCTGCAATTGATAAGAAGTGATCCATCGAAGGAGGGCCATAATGTTTCCCACATCATCAACACGAGACATAGGATTTTGCAGAGTTTGCAAGAGTGATTCAGGATTTTTGCAGAAAAGTCAAATAGGGTATATTGGGTTTGAATTACATATCGGACTTCTCTTGAACATATCAGTGACACGACTCTAGAATTTGGTATCATTTGCTCAAAATAGGATTATAGGTCATGGTCACATATGATATAATCATATGAGAGAAAAATGGATTTCCCAAAACCCAATAAGGTAAGTGAAAAAATGAGGATGTCCCAAAGTCGACACGAGATACAGATGAGTGTAATATTCAAGAGTGACATGTTTCCTTTTATACAAAATACAAGACATGTTTACTTCCATTTTCCCCCACTATTTCTAGTGAGTACCTCATTATTTTTATCTCAAGCTTGAAGAGAATATCATTTGCTTGTCGTACAAGTTCATTCTTCGGATGAATCCATCCTAGTATTTTTAACGAGCCCTACGAACGAGCAACTCAGTTTCATCATGGTGACAAGTCCTTGGTTGTTTCAGTTTTACGAGTCCAATGGAGGGGTAACTTGACATATTTTTCATGTTTATATAGTTTGAAAAAGAGGCAAAAAGGAAACTCTAGATGTCCCTTTTCGTAGATAGTCTCTTGAATCTGAAAAGGTAGTAAAAAATATTCAAGAGAACCTCTTAGCCACTTGTGACTAAGGTAATCCTTTTTTGTACATTAGTCTATCTTAGTAAGGAAAAGGGTTAAACTTATACTAAGTAGACATCATTTCATTTAGTTTAACGAGTTCGAAACGACAAGTACTCAGCATTCTTTTCATATTTCAAGGGTTGGAAAAGAGTTGAAAGATGACTCCAAGGGGTTCCTTTTTCACTTATTTTTCTCAAGTCCTAAAAACAGATAAAACAAAACTCGATAGTTTAGTCAAAATCAATTACTGTTGTCAATAAGTCATAACCCATTGCTACACATGTGAACAAATGTTACTTGTTTCGAGAAAAATATTAAAATATAGGTTAAAACATCCCTAAATGGTAAAAATACTTTAAAAAATTATATAAACTCAAAAAGTAAGAAAACAAAATTACCATTTGTCATTTTGTAATTTGGAGAGCACATTATAGCCCAAATCTTCCAGATCTTTAAGTGAAGAGTGTGATCGATCCAGGGCACCATTTAATGAATCGTCTGTTGCAGGTAAGAGATTTGTCCTTCCTATGCATTTTGATTATAATTTCAAGTGATTTCATCCATAGAACATATAGCTAGGAAGGTTTGAATTTTTTTTGAGTCGAGGGTAATCAGTGTCGGTTTTACCCATCAGACTCATGCTACTCTCCCTAAGCTCAACGGTATCACAGAAAAAATTATAAATAGACACATTGGCACTGTGGAACAAATTTTTTTCAATAGATCTTCGAAATTGCTGATTGATTTTCAAATTTTGCTCTATATGACGTAATAAAGACTTTGTTCATGGATGTTTCACATGTTATTAACTAAAAAAATGGTTATTGAGTGGAAGGAAAGAGGCCATGAAGTGGAGGACCATCAAGAATCACAAGATCCAAATTGCATAAGTGCTCTCCGAGCATGTGGATTGTTAAAATTCTTCCCTGTCCCTTAGATCAAAACCTAGATGGAATTACTGCAACACTTGGTAGGATGGTGGGATTTAGACCATTAGATGTTCATAATAGGGGACCAAGAAATAGATATAGAGGTTGCATACATCTATTTTATCACGGGTTTGTCTAGGAGAGGAAAAAGACAGGTTCTCGTGCTGGAGCAGAGATTACTGACATATTGATAGTTAGACATTGCCTAGGTTCCCGTAAGACTAAGAGCGGGAATATTGATATCAAAACTATCACAAACCTTCCATTGATAACGATTCTACATACTATAGTCTAAGAAGATGGGACCCAAGCTCTACACGAAGTGAGAAAATATCACTTCTAGTATGCAGTAGATTGTCTTAGTCCTACAATGAACAACTTGTGCGAAGGATTACTGGTCAACATGAAAGACCAACACACCAAATGCAAGACAGGGAAACTTAAACAATTTGGCTGTGGATTGATTTTGGTGAAATTATTCCTAGGGTGTGTCCCATTATTCAGGTATCAGTGGGTAGAGGTGGAACCTCCTAGACCTAGGGATCCACATATACTAAGGTGGAGCGAGTTGATGCCTCGTCATGGAGGTGGTCAATAGATATCCTTCCCCCCAATGTTATTTGGATGGCTACGACAACAGCTCATCATGGTAGATGATTGGGCCTATGCCGGTACATATTTTTGGGAAGATCCTGATCTCCCACTACCACCTGGAGCATAGTGGACTAACTAGGGTAAAGAATTATTTTTTTAAAGTTTTTCAATTTTTTTTTTAATGTTTTTTCATTATGTGAGTTGAGATTAAAACTTACAATATTTTGCAGATGTGGGACCAAAGAGACCTCCAGGGGTTTCTCAAATAGAAAGGAGGGTGGCACAGAAGGTTGAGGATGCACCCTATGCATTAGGGTAGTTTTGAGGTCTAAAATTGGCCTCCTAAGGAAATTATAAAATAATTGTGGAAATAATAAAATAAGATAACATTACATCATCAAATTTTAGAAGGAAAAAAGAAAAAACTATTTTTTCAACTTATCGCCCTATGAGTCTACTCAAATTTCAAGCGACAAAATTTGTTGGATGCAAATTTTGATTTCTCAACCAAGGAGTACCCATGTTTCATACTTTCAATGGACCCCTATTATAGGACAAATTGACCTCCTCATCAACTCAGAGGTGAAAGACAAGATGACTGAAGCAAAGACCATAATTGCAAGCCTGGAATCAACACTAACACTCTCTATACACTATCAACCTGCTTTATAAAGCTTGTTACCAAGCATAAAGGAACATTAGTCACCTTGCTAACTCATGTTGTTAGACCAGGGAGAGCATTAGTGAACTTAAGGGATGTTCAGAAGGTTAGGCCAACGAATCTGCTCATAAATATCTAGATATTAAACCCCTAAATTTGCTCAAAAAGCAAGGAAACTCCAAAAATCAAGATATTTGGAAAAATTCCATTCTGAGAATGAAGGCAAATGGGAAAAAGCTTGTAAATAGGGCAGGTTCATGGCTTTTGCCCTAATGAACTCTAGGAGGAGATTGGTGTTATAGGACAAAATGACCTGCTCATGAACTCAGAGGTGAAAGAGAAGATGACTGAAGCAAAGACCACAATTGCAGGCCTGGAATCCACATTAATGCTCTCTATACACTGTCAACCTGCTTTATAAAGCTTGTTACCAAGCAGAAAGAAGCGTTAGTCACCCTGCTAACTCATGTTGTTAGACCAGGGGGGGCGTTAGTGAACTTAAGGGATGTTCAGAAGCTCAGGCCAATGAATCTGCTCATAAATATATAGATATTAAATCCCTAAATTTGCTCAAGAAAAGCAAAGAAACTCCAAAAATCAAGATATTTGGAGAAATTCCATTCTGAGAATGAAGGAAAATGGGAAAAAGCTTGTAAACAGGGCAGGTTCATGGCTTTTTCCCTAATGAAATCTAAGAGGAGCTTGGCAGCCCTAATTCGATTGCTACATAAGTAGCGAGAGGGCCATTGCAAAAGGGTCAGAGCATTTGGAAGGATAGCCCATAGAGCTATTGTGAATTGTCATATTCTTGAAGAAGCTAGTTGAAAGAAGGAGAGAGAGAGAGGAAAAAGGGGTATGGAAGGCTGATACAAAAGATGGTTGTAACCACTCTTCCATTCTGAATATAGAACTACAGTTGTGTTCCCTACTCCAAAGTTTCGGTAATATTGTTCATTTATTTGTTCATTCTGATGCTTGTTTAGCTGAGTATTTAAGTTATACATTAATACATGTTTATTATGGATCCTTACATTAGTTTTCAAGAGCGTATGCTGTGATTGGTTTGCCTTGTCCTTTGTGCATGAGTTGTCTTAGAGCGGCCTTGAAGGAGTTTTTCTTGCCACATAGAGATCCCCAAGCAAATCTAGAAGGAACCGAAGGTGATCCTCTTTCCATACCTTGTCAATTTATGTTTGATAGATGAACATGTGTGTAACTTGGTAGCTTTTGCAGATAATCTTACAGTCTATCAAAGGTCTTGGGAAGCCCTTTGAGGGTAGTTTTCATCCCGTGTATTTTACCTCATAGTAGAATTAGCGACTCCGCTGGGGACTATACATCTAGTTCCTGGTCAACCTGGACTCCTCTCAGTTCTTCTCTTTCTTCTATGAGCTTCCTACTTCTTCAAATCCTTTTCTGATCCACCATCTATCTTGTTACATCCTGCTAGTTTGCATTCTCCTCAGAAACTGATCCTAAAAGCCCTTTGTTTGAGCTATTTCCATCACTAACGGAGGTTTCCAGTCTACACAGAGCTTTATAAAACTCTTTTCCTGTGCACAGGGAGCGTTAGTGGCCCAACTAACGCTCTGTTTACAAAGAAACAGAGCATTAGTCTCCCATTTCCATGTTTTCTAGAAGAGTTTTTGGACAAAAAGGGGGTGAACTTGTGTTAGGGGCTAAAGTAATATTTGCAACAGTATCATGTTAACAAATTTGGTGTCTTGAAAAATTATTTTTAAGAAAATGTTTTAGTTTTTCTCTCTTAAAATACATTTTTTCTTTTGAAAGAAAGGCTGATAAATTGTATTGATCCTTCTGTCGAAATAGATGTAAGCTGCTTCATTTCTGTTTTCAGTAGTTGTTAGAGAATATTGGGAAAATAATATTTTGATTATGCAAGTGTTGAATGGATTTAGATGCATTCACGAATCCATGAATAGGTGAAAACATGAATGTGTAGAATAAGACTTGTTTGCATAAGAAATTGAAAACAAAAATCAGAGCATTGTTCTGCATGGTTTATTGAGTCGAGAGTCTCACCATATTCATACATTAACACCCCTACCGAAGAAAAATAATCAAGTACACTAAAATTTACATTAAAATCAATCAGTTACTCTTTTTTGAGCAAACCAACATTAGCTAGATTAGCACCTTGGGATAAGCTTGTGAGTGAACTGACCAAGGTTGAAAATCAAAACTAGTGTCGTGAACAAGTGAAAAACCCTTCTGCACTCATATTACCAGGACCATTCCACTAACAACAGAGTGAAATACGAGACAACATCAGACTATAATTGAAGGTTGCACGTCTTCTCTTACAAATCCTTTGGGAATTCTTTGTATTGGGGGTCCCCTCAGGGATTTCAGAACTGAGTCGGGGACTCAGGTATCCTGCCCATACAGTGTGTTGTCTATGACTATGTCCCCCCTAGTAATGTCTGTGATTTGAGGTATCTCTAGTGGCCAAAACTTCTAGGTACTTACACAAGGTGATTGGGATGGGCTATCTTGGTACCTAGAATAGACGGATCTACTTTGTCTTTAGTTTTTGGGAGGGTGCTCGTCTTCACGAGAGTACTTGGCCCCTCAATCTGAGGTTCAGGTAAAGGTCAAAAGTAATCGTAACCATACATTTCGCCATTCTTATCTGTTATTCATTGAGAGACTGGGTTTCATCTCTAGTAATCGGTGCTTATGAGACAAGGTAATTTCCCTCTATTTGCTGATTGATATATTTAGTGTATTTTTTCTTTTTAGGTACCTGAGTGCTATCATTTTCGAGACTTTAAAGAATATCACATTAAAATCTATTTGATAAAACTTAACAACCATTGTGGCTACATCCAGCCCTCATCATTAATCCAGAAGATTGTTAGGATTTCCTCCACTCATTGTGGAGGATCCACCGAGTTCCTCTGACTCGGATTTCACATCTTCGAGGAATCAGTCTCCTAAATCGCACGCGGGATCTGTTTGGATGACTGATGATTCTAGTTTGTCGGAGGATTTCTTCATGGAAGGATTTCTTCCTCACTTTAATACTTTTCTTACAAATCTGTCGGATCCTATCGTTGCTCCGGTGGTACTTGTACTTCCTTCTTCAGTAGGTGGAACTTTCCCATCTATCCAGTCAACACCTCAAGGGTTGTGGAATTATAGAGACACTGTTGGTCCTCTACCACTTCCCCAGTCGATGGTCATCACAACACTAGTAATGTGGAATCCCACTATCCCGTTTGCCCCAGGTACTGCAACTCACATAACACCCTCTATAAGTAGAACCGAACATATGCTAGGTTCCACTTCTATGGTGCCACAAAGCATACCTTCGACTAGTGCCAATGCTCCATATAACACTGAGTTTGGCACTATGGGCGTGGTTCTAGTTTACCAAGAACAAGGTCAGCTGCTAATGTACATTTCCAACCCCTAGATTCAGATATCTAGGGCGGTTCCCAATATGCACATGCCAGTGGGGAATGTCACAGTTCCCCCTCCATTCTTAGGCATGCATGGATAGTCACTGATTGACATGTGTGTTCCCTCTGTCAATCAAAGCCATATGGTTAGTTCTATGTCGGTTTGGAATCCACAAGCGATTCCCAACCAATCCATGGGGGCACCCTACTCACAAACACAGATGAGTCAAGGGGGTACCACTTATACTGGGGGCAATTTCATACCCTAGTATCAAAATCCTCATGGAAATCCACTCTACAACACAGTACTGCAAAGCGACTGCTACACCACGCAACCCATGTACACCATGGGGAACCAAATGATGGGAGGAGGACAGAGCTCCTTAGGTCATCCTTCATCACCATGGTCTGAGTTGGAGGCACCCAATAATCTGCCTTTTTTGGCAATGTTGGATATTCCCGACTTATACAAGTTGAAAAACAACCCCATCTACCACAACTTACAATGGCCATTGATCCCACATAAAATAATGATGGACATTCCTAAGTTCAACGGAAAACAAGGGGAGGATTTGGGCACCCATATCACCACCTACCATCTCTGGTGTGTTTCAAACTCTATGGTGGATGATAGTGTCCGGTTACGTCTTTTTCCCCGCACCCTCACTAGCAATGCCGCAAAATGGTATATTGAGTTACCATGTGTGTCAGTGAATACCTTTGATGCTTTAGTGATGGAGTTCCTAAAGCACTTTCAGTTACCTATCTGCTATGAGACAGGGATAGAGCTCCTTACCTCATTTCATCAGGATACACCCACCCACATCTCTGATCATATCCATGAATGGAGACGTAGGCGGAGGTTATTCAAAGCTCCCATCCCTAATTTTCTCTTAGTTGACTGGTTCTATAAGTCATTACTCCCACAAATCACTAAATATGTCACTCTAGGTGGTATGGTCATAGAAGACCAATCCATACATCATGCCCAACACTTAGATTTCATTTATTCACAGTCTGGCACTCCATACAACATCATCCCCTATGCTCCCAGTAACCCCAATCCTCCCATCACTTAGCACCCTGGAGTGCATGCCAACGAGATTGTTGACACAACCTCTGTGGTCACTGTAAAACAACTCAGTGGTTCCATTACCAAGCTGGTAGTGGACCCCTCTACCAAAGCGACTGCTCTTCCTGCCACTGCGATTAATTCTGTGCAATCTACATAGATATCCAGTGGCAAGAACAAGAAGAATAAGGACAAGACTTCTCCTTCTGAAGAGCAGTCATCTAAGCAACCCAACCCGAAATAGAAGGCCTCTACGCCTATTGATGAGGAAAAGGATAAAGGCACAAAATAATCGTGGAAACTCTGTCTTGAAGAATACGTAACCTGGTGTTGTCCACGTCTTCAACAATGCACAGATTACCCTGCCAAGAGAGATTCTGGTAAGGCACCTATTGTCCTTAGAAATCCTTTTCCTACTCAACAAAAGAAAAATATCGTTGCCAACCAACCGCAACCCACGTCAGGGGGCAGCGACAGTTCACAACATCCTTCAGCTGGTGAAGGAAGTTCTATTGTTTACACATTTAAATGGTATAACTAACCACAAGAGACAAATTTTATGGAGCTCCTATCGCTCTAGCAACAAAACCATCCTCAGGTGAAAACCCATCGCTACCCAACGATTTGCATATCGAAAGGCCGGTTGAGGACTTTATAATTCGACCCCCTAAGGGGGCACTTCGACGCACAATGCACAATACATCTGCACATGTTTCCCAAGACTATAACATCGTAGAGGATTTGGCACAAGCGTCGTCAGCTATGTTGGCACTCGAAGTATTACAAACATGCCCCAGTCAAAGGAAAGCTTTGCTTTCAGCTATCAGGGGTATTGACGCTACGGATTCCATGCTTGCTATTTTCGACATGGATAAGTGTAAACCTCCCCTTTCCCACCAGCTTGCATTTCAGGTGCATATCACTTCGAAAGGTAAAGGTATACACTGAACTTTCATCGACGAAGGTGTTCCAAACTGCATCATGTCGCCTTCGTGTTGGCTCGCCCTGGCTTCCCCAACCCTATCCCCACCATCGAACTCCCTTAAAGCTTTTGACGGCCACACCTTTGTCCCAAAAGGATACCTAGCTAGTTTTCCCATCACTTTGGCTGGGAAAGAAGTAATGGTGGATGTAGAAGTTGTGGAAAAGAAACTCAACTATAATCTGTTGCTGGGTCACAGTTGGACATATGCCATGACGGTCGTAGTATCCACTATCTTTCGTATCATCCTATTTCCATTGGATGGAAAGGTCATTACAGTGGATCAATTTTCTTTCTCCACCCTCGATTATTCACCATTACCAAGTGGCTTCGTACCCCTAGTAGGAGGTGTAACTGACAGTTTTGTCAGTATAGGTACCGGTCTGTTGAAGGCTTCCTCCTTGATGGGTTGTTTTCCTCTTCAGCCACCACAGGTTCCACAATCGGTCAACATGCTTTCATCAATTTCTCATGAATTGACCAATCCCTGGATCCTAATGGCACCTTTAGACCTTGACACATTCAAACACTAGATGCTGCTGTCACCAGCTGAATCAGCCTACCAAGGCATTCAATCCGCAACCACATCTATGGTCATGTTCGCTATCGCTAATGGTACCACCCCCCTTCCCATAACCACTCCTCCTTTAGATCCATGTGATCAACTCCCATCTACGAACGAAGCCGTTCGAGAAATCATGAGTTTTGGAGAGCAACATTGGGAGGATTGGCATCTTTGGGGTCTGACATTTGATTCGGACATGATGCCTCTTCAAATCCTGTCCTCTGACACAAACGAAATCATTTCCCCACCCTATACAAGTATCCAAACTTTTGGGGTGGAATAAAATATGGAAGACACTTCCAGGTCATTGCCCATATATATTTCAGTCATGAAAGGCGTTGTGGAAGACACCCAGATGAGAGCAGATTGTAGTCCTGAGGAAATTACAAGCTCGACCTGCCTAAATGAGGAATTCCATGATGACTTTGTTTGGTCTCATGAGGAAATGCCTGACTTTAATCCATCGTTTGTCACGCATGAGATCCAACTTTACGATGATGCAAAACGAAATGGGTGGCCAATTCCTTCCCTCGAAATAGCCGTTGAACCCATGCTCGGCCCCACTACCAAAGAAGAACATCTACTATACCTCAGACAGCTGGATAAAACCCGTTGAGATGCCGATTTGGCACTCATAGCTCACAAGGAGCAGGTACAAACCCAATTTGCAAAAGAGGTTAGGTTTTGTTGTTTCCAAAAGGGCGATTTTGTATCGCTCTATCATCCAAAAGATAATATCTTGGAGGCATGCATGCTTCGACCCATTTGGCTAGGTCCTTATGTCATAATGAAATTCCTCCCCTCAGGGGCATATGAACTACAGGACTGGGATGGAATCCCACTGAAGGAGCCCACATACAGGCTCTATCTGAAAAAGTATTGTGCCTAGTATCGCACTAGGCATGTGCTTTGTAATTTTATGTATTCATAGGTTTTGCTTACCTTTTTTATGTGATTGGATTATTTTGTTATTTAGTGGAGTACTTGTCTCATGCATTCTTCTCATAATGCATATGTCATCGTTGCACTTAGCGTATGTAGGATACACAGATGGTGCCAGTCATCACATAAGGCACATTGCATCAGCTACTTGGGTCATCTATACACACAAGTCGGAACTATTTTGCTCCGGGGGGGTCTTTCTTAGTACCACCACCAACAATATTGCCGAGTACATGTCCATCATTTTTCTTCTCATAGAAGCATAATCAAGGGGCATCTCCAATCTAGTGGTCAGGTTAGACTCCCAGCTAGTCATTATGCAATTGAAAAACCATTATCACGTCCGTAATCCAGCCTTGTTATGTAACTATCTAAGGATGCGAATTTTGGAATGTAGATTTGAAATAATCACATATGAGCATGTTCCTCGAGAATTAAATATAGTCGTTGATTCATTAGCTAACTATGTATTGGATTGGCATTTGTCTCATTCTTTATAGTAGCATACATGAGAAGTAAAACATTTACTAAAGTTAAAAATTCATTACAAAAAACATTTAAAAACACATTTACACCACCAAAATACCAAAAATATATGTGTATATATATATATATATATATATATATATATATATATAGATCGAAATCTAGCTTTTACATCAAAATATTCCAAAACCTGGATGATTTAAGTACAAAATGGCTCAAAGCCCAGCGACAAACACTCATATGGCTACGCTAGAACACTTGCTAAAAAGACCCTATTGCTCCAGAAAATCTAAAACAACTCTAGCTACCCTCGAAGAGGAACCAAAAATCGCTCAGATACACCAACGGTGTGTCGCTACATATGAGCAGGAATCTCCCTCATAGGAAGGGGGGGGACACCCATAGTCAAACCCTCTAGGTTCCTCAGAACCTCGCGGAGACTGTCGGCATCGCCCCCTCCAACAAGTAGTTGGCCGCCTCGTCGCACATAATGAGGTTTGCCTGCAGGTCATACTGGCACCACATCTGTGTTAAGCATAAAAGTTTCATGTCAGTTCTTATTTCATCGTTAAAAAACATTACATATACATTAAAAAGCGTAAAAATACTTAAGTATTATCAAAATTATTCTCACCTTGAGGACCCCAGTTGGTCCCGGGTGGTAGCATCAAGTCTGGGTCACAGGTAAAGTCCATGCCTTCATAGGCATAGTCGTCAACAATCACAATCTGGCTACGAAGCCACTAGAAGAAGTCTTCGTCAAAAAAGTGTCGGAGCAGTCCTCCTCCTGTGCAAGGATCAAGTGATGACCAATGACCCTGCCTTGGCTCCCTTGGATCAAAGGGACCTAACCTCACCCATGGGCGCATGACAGATACCCTCTCAAGAAAAAATGAGACTATGATAGTACCATACTCAAAACTATGTTGGGTACGGGTCTTGCATGTTGCCAATTCTGCCTTCAACTAGCGAAGCACTGCTTCACACCAGTTGAACATCTGGGGCAAGACACAGTCAATGGAAAGCAACAGTTGGGCCTTTTTCACTACGTGGGGACTTTTTGACCCCGCCAATTACACAATCAACTATAAAATTGCCCTCATAGGCTGAGATCGAATCCTATCTATAGCGACTCTTTTGCTGACTAGTCCATTCTCAGGGATGCAGTAGATCTGTACCAGCTCTGAAGTAGATTGTGGATCTGACCTACCACTGGTGAGGTTTGCTTGTGCCCCACAACACGACAAAATAGTCAAAAAGTAAATGTCATCTCAGTCAATCTCTAGCTCCTGATCTCCAATCCTAAACACTTTCTCGTGTTCATCCCAGCGTTGTATGATCCATCTCAGTAAATCCTCCTATCATGTCATCAGCTCTAGCCTTGCATACTTCAATAAACCACAACGGGACAATGCAAGTATGCATGTTGGATCATTTCGCATCAACAATTTCTCATTGTCATGGGCCCATTCTCTCCATAGGTGAGTCATTTCACCCTAAAACCTGCACAAAATAACCCTTAAAACAGTTAAAATGGGGCAAAATCACTTAAGGAATCCATGCATGAGGGTTTTCACTGTGCCCTGCAGCCCTAACGATCCCCCTAGTGTTTCACAAGGAAACGCCCTCCAGTGGCTCGTTCAGAGCATTTAACACTCTCTACTGGCCATCTGGAGGGCGTTAGTGCACAAATATGGCTCTAGGGCACCTTAGACCTACGAAATTCCACCCATAAAATTGTTAAAAAAGGTTTAGCAAGGCATAGAGAAAGGTTTTAGCTCTCAATTGGGACTTATGGCACGTCGAATGGTTTCCCAGATCTCCTGCAATGGTCCGTGGAAATTCTGCTCCTCTTTAGCTCTAGCAAGCTCTCACAAACTTCAAAATAGTGAAAATGATGCATGTGAAAGCTCAAAGCATCTCCTTATATAACTTTGAGAGACATGACTTTTTGAAAATCATTAAAGGGGAAGTAGTCCATTCTCTATGATTTTTTATCATGCATGAACCCAGATAATAGGAATTGCTGCTTTTTTATACTTTTTACCACTTTTTGATGAAAGTACTTTTAGGAATGAAAAGAAGTAAAAACTGTAGGCAATACTCAATAGAGCACTTTTGGAGACATTTTATTGCTCTTTAAAAAATATAAACATCTCCGAGCTTTTGTTGTAGGGCTCGTTAAACACATACACCACAATCAATAGAGCACTTTTAGGAATATTTTATCGCTCTTTAAAAAATATAAACATCCCCAAGTTTTCATCATTGCACTCGTTGAATATATGCAACGATGGTCAAAGCACTTTTATGATATTTTATTTCTCTTTAAAAAATAATAAACATCTTTGAGTTTTTCATCATTTACACTCGTTAAATATATGCAAACAATGCTTTGAGCAACTCTTTTGGATCTTTTCCTAGCTCATAAACTGAAAAAGACCAAAGGAGAATTCTTTCTAGGAACTTTTTTCTCGCTCTTTAAAACTAAAAAAATCTTGAGCTATGTCTTGCTACTTGTTAAAATTGCTAAAGATGAACCGAGAATTCTTTTAGGTACTTTTTCTTGCTCGTTAAAACTAAAAAATCTCAACCTTTGTTACTGAGCTCGTTAAAAATTCATGACAAAACACAAGTTTAGTATGTCGCCTCATACTCGTAACAAAATGAGGTCGACATTTGTTGGAAAAAGGTTTCTCTTTATTGAGGTTCAATGGATTAAAATACGGAAAAGTAACCGATCCGGGTATTCTATTAACCTTTTGTCACACTCGGTTAACAACTATGACAAAGGGACCACCATGGAGTCCCTCTTTATGATATTTTCAGACTCTCTAAATATGAAAAGACCACTGAGTTGTCTACTCTAGACTCTTTAAATACACAGACAAGATATAGAGTCATTCTTTTTACGGTACTTTTTAGACTCTTAAAACATGAAAAAATCGACGAGTTTGCCTATCTGGACTCATTAAAATAATTATATAGGGAAAATATTCGTTCTTTTTGCGATCATTTTCAAACTCTTTAAACATGAAAAGATCTACGAGTTTACCCATCTGGACTCATTAAAAAATAAAATGGGGAAAGTGCACAATACAACTATATTCCGTATTTGAAAACGTGGTTTCGCAGCAATCGTTCCCTTGAACATGGCAGTCCCTCAGATAAACCTTCATTTTGATAGCCTCTCAATATGAACCCTACCAACCTATGAGTTCTTAGCCTATATACCCTGATGTAATTGCATCTTTGTATCTTAAACACTCTGTAGTGTTCATGAGTCTAGTGTTGTCTGGTTAAAACCGTTGTCATGTCTTCTATTGTTCAAGGGTCCCCATTTGTTTCCTCTATCAACCGATCCTACATGTCCTTTCATCATGCCCTCCGTTGTTTAGACCCAAATGCTCAAATGATTCCTCAAAAAAAAAAACATTCTTGTTCGGTTTCGTGTCGACTGATGTAGGACACGTCATTCCCTACCTTTCGACAGGTTTCTTCCTATCGACTTCAACACTCTATCTAGGAAGATAACCCAGAAACACATTCAATGCCTTGGTGCTTGTAGACATTAGTGGCAGGTTACCTTGTGCTTGATCACAGGTTTTCATTATTGGCTCCTGGTTAAGCAATTCTACGAGTGTTCGATGACAAAGAAATTTTTCACACTCGCTAGTTTGCACTATGCATCTTGGATACCATCACCATTGTCGGTGGCCTTCCTCGCATCTGTTAACGGTCTCCATTATTGACTGGTAATCAGATGATTTCATGCATGTTCGACATCAACACATCTTATCACATGTACCGATCTATGCTGTTCGGTGAAGCTGGAATCAAGACCTTGGGTAGAGACTTGCATCATTCAGCCTTGTTTCCTCTCCCAAGCTGCGGATATTGTTCCTTGGAGACAAATATTTCAGGATGATCTATTATGACACTAGATTCACCCTGTGCCATATTGGCAGCCGACATTGTTATATCTCAGTTGAGAAAATTACTCTGACATAGCTACTAAGCATGGTAATGCTCGACTCAGGACATGATTTTAGCAGTTTATATATATGTATCTGTGTTGTATCAGGTTTTCCTTGCCACCCAAAACTTCTCTCTCTCTCTACAAAGATTTTGACAGCAAATTACAACGTTTTTTCATAAAGTATTTCAACCATCGTCTCTACCTCTAATCTCATACTTCAGGGGGCATCTGTTATAGGACAAATTGAGCTCCTCATCAACTTAGAGGTGAAAGACAAGATGATTGAAGCAAATACCACAATTTCGGGCCTGGAATCCACACTAACGCTCTCTATACACTGCCAACCTACTTTATAAAGCTTGTTACCAAGCATAAAGGAGCGTTAGTCACCCTACTAACTCATGTTGTTAGACTAGGGGGAGCATTAGTGAACTTAAGGGATGTTGAAAAGGTCAGACCAATGAATCTGCTCATAAATATCTAGATATTAAATCCTTAAATTTGCTCAAGAAAAGCAAGGAAACTCCAAAAATCAAGATATTTGGAGAAATTCCATTCTGAGAATGAAGGCAAATGGGAAAAGGCTTGTAAACAAGGCAGGTTCATGGATTTTGCCCTAATGAACTCTAGGAGGAGCTTGGTGTTATAGGAAAAACTGACCTCCTCATCAACTCAGAGGTGAAAGACAAGATGACTGAAGCAAAGACCATAATTGTAGGCCTGGAATCCACACTAACGCTCTCTATACACTGTCAACCTGCTTTATAAATCTTGTGACCAAGCATAAAGGAGCGTTAGTCACCCTGCTAACTCATGTTGTTAGACCAAGGGGAGCATTAGTGAACTTAAGGGATGTTTAGAAGGTCAGGCCAATGAATCTGCTCATAAATATCTAGATATTAAATCCCTAAATTTTCTCAAGAAAAGCAAGGAAGCTCCAAAAGTCAAGATATTTGGAGAAATTCCATTCTAAGAATGAAGGCAAATGTGAAAAATCTTGTAAACAAGGCAAGTTCATGGCTTTTTTCCTAATGAACTCTAAGAGGAGCTTGGTAGCCGTAATTCAATTGCTACATAAGCAGCGAGAGGGCCATTACAAAAGGGTCAGAGAAGCTGGAAGGATAGCCCATAGAGTTGTTGTGAACTGTCATATTCTTGAAGAAGCTAGCTAAAAGAAGGAGAGAGAGAGAGAGAGAGGAAGAAGGGTTAAGGAAGGCTGATACAACGAATGGTTGTAATCACTCTTCCATTCTGAATATAGAACAACAATTGTGTTCCCTACTCCAAAGTGTCGGTAATATTGTTCATTTATTTGTTCATTCTGATGCTTGTTGAGATGAGTAGTTAAGTTATACATTAATACATTTTTATTATGGATTCTTACATTAGTTTTCAAGAGTGTATGTTGTGATTAGTTTGCCTTGTCCTTTAGCTAGGAATTGTCTTGGAGCCAGGCTTGAAGGAGTTCTTCTTGTCGCATAGAGATCCCAAAGCAAATATAGAAGGAACTGAAGGTGATCCTCTTTCCATATCTTGTCAATTTATTTTTGATAGATGAACATGTGTGTAACTTGGTAGCTTTTGCAGATAATCTTACAGTTTGTCGAAGGTCCCGGGAAGGCCTTTGAGGGTAGTTTTCATCCCGTGCATTTTACCCCATAGCAACCCCATTACACAAAAAATGAGAAATACATGAAAAAAGTGATTGCAATAATGTGTTTTCGTGTATTTTTCATTTTTTGTGTAGTGGGGTCCATCGAAAGTATGAAATATGGGTACTCATTGGATGAGGAATTAAATTTTGCATCCAATGAGTAATCCTACTCAAAATTTGAGTAAATCCTTTAGGAGATAAGTTTAAAATACTAGTTGAAAAATTTGTTTTATTATTTTTTATTATTTTTACTTTTTTACTCCAAAAATGGTGAATCACTCCCCATGGTTGACATCATCATCTTGAATCTATTGGTTCTTATAAAGTTTATTTTGGTTGTACATTTTTATGAGCAAGCCCATCTTGGACCTCAAAATTCCCCTAACGAGGGAGTCGATCCCGTAGTAGAGGTGGAACGCAACCTAGAGGCCTTGATGAGAGGAATTCCAAAGTATACTATGATTAATGATGTGTCACTCTAGTATTAGAGGCATATTGTAGGAGTATCATCTAGACTGCGTTGTCTATTGGGTCAAGTTATTAGAGTTGTTTCATGCTATCATGAGCACCATGTTGGCATATAGACAAGTTTTGATTTTTGATGTAATAAACATTTTTAAAACCTTATATATATATATATATATATATATATATATATATATATATATATATATATATTATATATATATATATATATATATATATATATGTTTTACCCTATGTACTTGATGTTCCTATTATGCCATGGTTTATGCTACAATTATCGATCTAAAACATAGTTAGCTAATGCATATGTCAATGCATTTAGATGCCTTGGAATGTGTTGATATGTAATGTAATCAAAAGAAACTTCCAAGAGATGAACATGCAAATACATCCTTAAAATGTTAGGGTTTTTGAAGGAATAGTATTTGTTTAATTGTAATATAATGAGTTGTGAGTCAAGTTTAGAAACTAATGCCATAATACCAAGAGCAATATCTTATGAAAATAGTTCGATGACCACACTATATTCTACTATGTTGTTAGTTGTACCTCCTAAACATATACCTTGTAAACTCACTAAATCATCATTGGGAGCAAAGAGTGCCCGTGCAATAGAAGAAAAATTATGTGTACTACGAAAAGCGTCATCAGCGAAACCAACATAATGAAGAGGGTTCGTCAACATTTGCAAACCAAGTGGAACATGCGGTAAGCAGGGGAAAACATGTTTTCAAAAAAGAAAAGAATCACACCAAAATACTATACACTAATTTACAAAGAAAAAAATTGATTTCCATCATAGGATGTGAATGTTTTCGACTATCCCTAGTTCCACAAATATGTCGATGGGTATGGTTGTCGAGATGTTTCCTACATTTCCTTTAGAAAACACTTCATGATCTGAAATGGGTGTTTGAAAAGGAGCAGTCATTGCAGGGGAAATTAAAGTATCTAGACAACTAGGAATCATACCAAGGCTAGGAAGAAAAGAGGAACGATGATGAATATCATTCCAAGGGGTTTCTTCAAGAGACATGACTTCAATGATTCTTTCGTTAGTAAGGAAAGTCTCATTCAAAGGATCTTCAGAATCCAAAGAACCGAGCCAAGAAGGTGGTGAATACGAATTTAGAGCCATACTCAATCGATCATTGATTTCAGATGCAGTCGTGGAAGCCATAAGGACAACTTGGTAAGCTTGTTCGATGGGGCTAAGCAACATCTTGTCACCAAAGTTATCAACCATGTTAATTGAGGAAACATTAGTGGGAGTTGGAAGGGAAAATGTTCCCATTAAGGTAGAATCTTTAAAAGACCCGCTCTAACATTTTCATAAGGAATACTGGTCTTCCCAACATAAGGTACATTACCGGTTGAAGAGTCAGAGGAAAAGAAGGCCAATTGGTCTACTATGATAATTTTCCCTTGGTGGGGAAAACGAAGTACACGGAAAAGAGAAGAGACCACACAAAACATTGCATGCATCCAACTTTGGCCAAGGAGAAGTTTATAATTGAGATTTGCGTCAACAACCTCTACTTTCACATTTATAGTTTTTCCTTCTAACTAAATGAGTAAAGTGTTGAGAATACCATATGGTTGGAAACCTCTGCCATTGAAAGCTTCCAAAGTATTTAGATACTGGTTGAGAGGGGGGAACCAATGTATTAAAAACATGATATGGACATAATTCATGTAAAGACTTCTTCATCAACAAAAATTTAGTGAATGGTTGCCCATGATGGCAACTTGTATGAGAAAAGAAAGTTGAGGTGGTAGGCGAGGGACATGATTTTCAAGATCAAAAGTGACTAAGCTGGAATTCGTGGGATAAATTCCTCCAATGGAAGACAACAAAGCCTTCTATTGTGATGGACACATTTGAAGGACTTCCAAAGATGACATCGTCAAGGGTTCTTGAGCCTATTAGTGTCAGTATCTACATACTTCCATCAAGGATCAAATTTTCTCTTTGAATTTTCATTTTAGGGGTCCCATACTGAAATTTTACATCATTTCATTAGGTCATGTCAAGCTGATGCACTAATGGCTATCTTCTCTTCAGAAAATCTAATTTCTCCCTCATAAAGTATACTTGCTGACCCATGTTCAGGTTGTCTTCAGTCATGGTTTCATGGTCAAAATGTAACCATGTTTTCATTAGGTCTTAGGGTTTCATTTCCAAGGTCAAAGGCATGATTTAAAAGTGTAAATAAAGGGCAACAAGAGGATGAGGATGAGGTCATAGTCACTATATAATTATCTTTTTAACTAATCTAATTTCACCTCGAAAAACATGTTTTTGAGGTGAAAACAGAGTATTTTGAGTTAATTTATATTTCTTATGTAACTTTAATTCATTTCATGTAATAAATGATCCCGGCTGCACCAATGCATATCTCCTTGCTACAAGACAAAGAAACACTACAAAAATTAGTTCAAATTGAGCATCATCCACTTGAAAAGGAACAAAGAAGAAAAGGAATTAAAAACGAAGATTTGAAAAAGGTCAAGAAACATTAGAAAGTGGGTTTTTCTAGTGAAAAATCAAAATCTACTCCTATATAAGGTGTCACATTTCATTTTCAAGTTCATAATTCTCATTTGGCAAATGAGTCAAAAAGTGAAGAAAAGAGGAGAAGTTGAGTGAGTTTTGGGCCAAGGAGAAGTGGCGTTGTGCTTATGGAGTTTGGCACTACACGTTTCAGGCAGTGGAGGTGGTGCTACGCATACAAGTTGAGTGTTGCGCGTAGGGCATTTCCAGCAATGTAAAATAACACTACGTTGCGTGTTCAGGAGGGCACTGCATGCCTATCACAAGTGTTGCGCATTGAGTAGCAAGGACCAAAAGAGCCTCCATCTTCCTAGAAACATCCAAAATCACCCTCTCATCCCTCAAGCAAGTAAGTGTCCTTACTTACCTCATGATTGATTTTCAATTGAAGTGTTTGAAGGTAATTTATATTGGCAAATGTGAAACCCTATATTCTCCTTCAATTACACCCTAGAAACCTAATCCCCAGTATTTCTCCACCATCTATTACTAAATCCCTGAAACTCTCCCCTATATCACTCCATAACATTCTATATCCCCTCATTCTTCATCCCACAAGCTATACTTCAAAAAAGGACCCAAGCCCCTCTCCCTCATTTTCATGATTCATACCCTCCCCTTCATTTTCTAGCCCAACAAATACCTCACAAGGTCATCTCCCATTCCCTTACTCCTAAATCACTCTTGCTCACTCCCTTCATCCCTTTTCTAGGAGTTCACAACCTCAAATTTGCAAACATGGACAGAGAAGACAGAGACTATGAGGAGAAGGAAAACAATGGTATCGACAATTCGACAGATAAACCTTGGCATTAGAGAAAACCACACAAGGGATGAAGAATTATCAGGGAAGAGCCATCAAACCTCAAAGAATTGCAGGCCTCTTAGTTGGCCGTCACTTGTTTCAGACATCTAGGGTGCTATGAGTTTTGTGAGCAGGTAGAGAGAGTTCAACACCACCCTGAGCTCACCAGGCTTTTTGTTGCCAATCTTCAGGACAACAAGGTGACTCTTGCCGGGGTGACAATTACAGTTTCACCTTCCATTATTGTGGATGCAACCAGGATTCCAAATGTAGGGGAGAAATGGTACAAGACATGGGACCTAGATGAACACTATTATGAGCCTTATATCAAACCCAGGTACAGAAATGAGGCAAAAAGGCTTTTTCCTTTCAGATTTCTTGAAGACAAGTATGCCCCCATGATGAAGACCATCATGAAATATTTCACTTGTGAGGGAAGATTTTCTAGACTGTACACCTATCACATCAGGCTCCTCATGCATTTTACCATGGTGAGGATGCTAAACCTCCCTCATTTCTTGTTCAGGAATATTGAGAAGATGGCCCACTTTGTACAAAAAAAAAATTCCATACCCTTAGTAGATGAGCAATCTTTATCATTATTCCTTGATCAAGATGATTGTGCTTCATCATATCAGCCTCCTCAACATCTTTTGGGAGACATTTATTGGTCATGACATCTTCAGGGGTCCTCCAATTCCTCCACCAGTGTCTCAAGAATCAGGAGGACTTTCTAGCAGTGCTTAGGGGAAGACAGATGAGAAGGCCAAAGAGACTAGAGCTACTAAGGTGCCAAGGACCTACATGAAATATCAAAGGGGCACAAGGAGATTGTTTGTAGCTAATAGGCAAGTGTTTGCTCCATAGGATGTGGAAGGGACATTTCCTTCTTCATCGACTCATAGGCAAATGCTTCCTCCACAGGGTGTGGAAGGGGCTTTTCCTTCTTCACCAACACAACAGGAACATGGTGCAACATCTCCAGGAAGGGAAAGAAAATATGTCAGAGGAAAGTTCTGATGATGAGGGGGAAGAGAGAGACTTTGATTTTACAAAGCATGATGAGCCAGAGCAACATTATACTCATCATGGCATGGAAACAATTGACTTAGAGGCTCAGGATGAAGAAACAATGAAGGACATCATCATACAGGAAAAGGAGGCCCAAGTCAAAGCATTGATGGATAATTTGGAGAGAGACAAGTATGTAATCACATATATGGAATAAGAGAACAAGTAGTTGAGTGACAAGTAGGTCCTCATGGAGTTGGAACTTCTCAAGATAAAACGACAAGGTGACAAGGGTGAATCAGCGATGCAAAAGGAAGAGGCATTGGTCACTTTGACTCCTGAGAACGAAATTGAGGATGATAGAGAGATTTTTATTGAAAGAGTAAATTTGCACTTAGAGAAGCTACTGCAGAAGGCCAATAGGGACAACTATATGATCACACACATGGCCTACCACTATAGGACTTGGAACAAAATTTGCAACATGAGGGTCAAACAAATGAAAGCTAGGCTAAGGCGAGCACTAAAGGGAAAAAAAGAGGAGGATAGGCTTAGGTTTCTTGCTGAAGCTTTCTTGGCTCATCAAGATACTTGATGTTGGTGCTACTCACCAATTTTGGTCAGTTTTGGAAGAGATTTTATTTTTTGCAAATTTTGGAAATTGCACACAAAGAAAATTTGGTTCAATGCACAGCGCCACTAGCAATGCGCTTTTCCTAGGGGCACCCAATGAACACATGGCTTGTATTTTTGGATTCATAGTGATGATTACATGCACCCTATGGATTTTTTAAGTTTCTGGGGCAGAACTGGTCTACCAAACAGTCAAAAAACACCCTAAAAATGACCTTTCTGCCACTATTTGGACACACAGAAGCAGTCTTGGGAGAATCAACTTTTGAGGGGTCAAACGAGCTTAAAATGAATAAATGCTAGGTGTTTTGGAAATTAGACTTGACGATATTTCGAATGAGCTATCAAGAGCTCAATTTGGATGCCGAGAAGGCCTCCAAAAATGACTTGAAAGTGGCACTGTGTGATGGACTAGTGGTGTTGCGCGTAGGACAAATTTTGGACAGGATGGTCATTTTTCTGTGTTTTGACTGTGTTCATGGATTGTCTCTCATGGAGGATGTTTTACTGATGTAAATTATTACTTGGCTTGTAAATATGATAGATAATTAGTAGTAGAGGGTAGATTCATTAGATTAAAAGTCAATTTGAGCACAAATGAATCAATTTTCTCACTTTTAGAGGCAAGTTGTTAGGATACCTAAATTCCACTTTCTTATTCAGTGTTGGTTATATTAGCTCCTCATCTTATGGATTCGACCCCTGAGGATGGGAGGAGGTTGAAATAATGCCTATATCTTCTTCTTCTTTCTCATTGTAAAGGGTTGGACTCAGCGGGATGTTTATGCCTTGATTGTACATCATTTTGTAGCAGTTTAGCAGGAAATTAATAAAAAATGCAGCTATTTCTTTGGGATCCATGTGGTATGGAGTTTAGTTCGGTTTCTTCTCATGTGATCATATGCTAATATTTTTTGTGTACTTCATTAATCATTTCATTGCTTCCAAGTGAATTTTTTCAAGTTGAGAGGCAAAATTCATAACATCACTGCTCTACTTTGGGGAAATATTCACCATTATATGTTTTCTACAATTTAGGAAGGATCCATGGTAATCACATGCTCTGCTTAGCTTCTCACCAGTCTTAAAACACCTCACCCATCAAGCCCTAGAGTGCTAAACCTTATTCCTACCTTGCTCCATTGAACACCCTGCAATTATGACCTAATTCCCTAGCCCTAATTGTCTAGCTCCTCTTGATCCAGCAAAATCCCTTCAAAATAAAATCAAACCTTGTGCTACTATACCTAGCCTAATATTATTTTCCTAATCCAGTCATCTTGGCTGAGATCCTTACGAAGAGAGCCCTCTCTCGGCCTAGTAGGGCTAACTACATGGCTAAGCGTGGTTTGTGGTTACCCTGGCATTGCCTTCTTTCAGCCTGAGGTTCAATCCAGGTGATAACATAGTGGCGACCATACTGGCGTACGAAATATTAATCACCCCGGTAATGTCTTTCATTTGAATTCTTAAGCTTGTGGATGATGAGTTTTAGAATTTACTATGCTGAATTGGAAAGTTGTAAAGCAATCTATAAAATTTCAAAATTGAGCATACTGGCTTCATGAAAGTACACCAGATCCAATCCAGACCCGAATCCTCCAACCATTGTCATTGATCCTCATAAAATTGGGTAGAAATCTAAGAAATATGTAGAGAAATTCAGTGTAGCAGAAGAACAATCAAGTGAAGTTTTCATTCCTCGTGTTCATTCACTCAAGGAAAGGTTAGACACTCTGCAAGATATTGAGTTTGACGTTCATTTTGAGGAAAGTCCATTTCATAGTAAATCTTTGAGTTGGATTGATCAAATAGTTGTTCATTCCTCTATATCTCTTAAATACCCTATTAAAGACTTGTTTGCACAAAGTAAATTAGGGTCATAGCTTATTCATGCTCTCGATCAGTTGCATAACCTTTCTTCAAACAAGACACTTGGGCGAAAAATAGGCCATCTTTTAATTTTCGAAATAGCTCCTTTAGATCTATTGCAACTCAAACAATTCCTTACCCACTACTTTCATCTTCACAGATTGTTCATACTACTCCAGATGTTGTTAATTCCCCTTTGAATATACTGAGTACCCCAATCCTTGCTTTAAATCCACCTCCCCCACCTCGAGTTATGGCTGCTCGATATGCACCCCTTGTTTTACCTCAGGCCATGCCCGCTGATTATCAAACCAAAATACCTTTCTTTGATGCCACTCAAACCATTACAACTCAGCAACATGTAGATAAACTGAATGATTTCTTTGACCTTCATGAAGTAGAAATTGAAGATGTGACGATGAGGTTGTTTGTACAAGGCTTTGGAGGTGAAGTTCGGAAATGGTTCAGAGCCTTACCAACAGCTTCTATCACCACTTTACCAATCCTCCATAGATAGTTCCTGGATTGATGGGAGGTGAAAAAGAATCCACTTCATATTTTTTCCGAGTATGAGAAAATCAAAAGAAATGTTGGTGAGAGTGTGCAAGGCTATTGTGTGAGGTTTAATGCAGTATACAATGTTATTCCTACAAACATTAAACCATCGGAGGGATTGGCTTTACTCAAGTTTCCGGATGGTTTCGATACTGATATGGCATATCAGTTGTGGGAACGTGATCCTACAACACTAGAAGACATGCAAAAGAATGATGTGAGCGTAGAAGAAAACTTGTTGGCCAAAAGAGAAAGAATGAGATCCGAGAAAAGAGTGACCATGAAAGAAGAAGTATCTACTTCAGATGTAAAGATGGATACACTGATTCGAACAATGGAAAGGATGGTTGACTAGTTATCCATCACAGATAGACCTGAACCTCAAATCCAAATCCAAATTTTAGAGAAACAATAGTAGCCCCAATTCTGAATCAAGTAGAGAGAACAACAACACCAGAACAACCAACACAACAACAATAGCAGATAAGAATTCCCTTACAGTAGAATTATGTTCAAGGAATGGAAGAAGAAGATGAGGATGATCCAGTAATTGAAACAAATCACTTTATCACTACTAATGGTATGCCCATATTTCTAACCGAAGATGAAGAATATGCAGAAGTTCTAGACATTCAAAGGGATGAGGATTACATCTTAGCAAATGATGTGGTTTTTTAGGCTGAATCTGATGATTATCAGCGTGGTTATATGAATGATTTGACTGCACAGCAGAGGCAGTACTCTTTAAGGAGAAGATATGTATCGGTCAATCCCATTCAGAAAAGAAAGGATGTGCAATCAAAGAATCATTCCTCAAACACCCAGAAGAAAAGCAAAGATCTTGCTGATCCAAATCCCAGCAAGGTACCATCAACAAGTACTGCTGCAAACGAGAAGAACAGTCAGCAAAAAGATAGTGCAACAAAAGAGCAAACAGATAAGAAGGACATTGGTGTCAAATAGGTAGAGAAAGTTTCATCTTTTAATTTATAAAGTGAAATTGCTAAATTAAAAGTGTCCATTCCTTTGACTGATCTTGTGAATAATAGCAACTATAAACACCATGTATCTACAATATTACAAATAGATCCTTTGTTCGGCATGGTGAATGTCGAGGATGATCATCCTGAACTCATTGTTGGTCCATCCATAGAAGGTCATCCTGAAGATAGTGAAGTCCCTCCCTTTTATTTGAGTCTTATACTGAATGAGTATATTCTCCATAATGCCATGTTAGATTTTGGAGCTTCCCACAATTTGGTGCCCAAAGCCATTATGGCAAATTTGGGCCTAGATATCACCCAGAAATATCATGATTTGTACTCATTTGATTCTAGTAGAGTTCATTGCGTTGGTCTCATTAAAGATTTGACGGCTTCTTTAGATCAAATCCCAGCGAAAAATGTCTTGATGGATGTGGTAGTTGTTGATATACCACCACGATTTGGTATGCTCTTATCTAGATCATGGGGAGCTAAACTCAAAGTCAATTTACAACTTGACTTCTCTTATGCTACAATCCCTGTTTTCGGTCAATTGAGGAAGTTGTACAGGGAAAAGAAAATGAAGTATATGATCACTAGTAAAGAGAATCCTATGAATCATCTGATAAATGTTGTACATACTAATTTAGAGTCTTTTGTTTTGTACTCTGATAGTGGATTGAATGATGTAGAGATTCAGCTTGTAGAAGTAGATGATGTACCAGAAATTTCCAAGAATTTTAGAGCAGTTCTTAATCAAGAAAAAGAAAAAATAGCAATTTCTTCTAAGCAGTTTACACAACAGCAAAAGATCAGTGAAGAGCATAAAAATGAAGTAATTAGCGAAGGTAAGGTTGAGAATGAAACATAATTCTAGCATCTAGAAGATGAAGCCGGCCTTTAGAGCATGGACTTCAATGGTGTTGTGGGTAAAGACGGTGCCGGTATTGGAATTTGGATTCAAAGCCCTGCTTTCCAGCCTGCCAAAGTCCCTAGTAATGTTAGAGCATGTTCCTACAAGTTAGCTTTTGATTTCTCTAATAATAAAGCGGAGTATGAGGCATTGATTACAGGTCTAAAAATTTTGAAGAAATTGGGAGCGAAAAGGATTTCTGTTTATGGTGATACATAGCTGGTGATTAAACAAGTAAAAGGATAATATCAAGCAAAGCATCCGTGGATGAGAGCCTACAGAAATGTAGTTCTGGATATTTTGAAGATGTTTATGGAATACACCTTGATAGCGATACCCCAGAGTCTAAACATCATTACAGATTCACTCGCTACTGCAACCAGCAATTTGAAGATTCCAATGAATTCTAGCAATAAATTTGAAATTCATGTCAAACATAGGCCTACTGTTCTTGATAATTTGAGGTATTGGCAAGTTTTTTGGGATGAAAATGAAATTAATGCCTTTTTGCAGAATGAAGGAAAGTTTAAGAATGCTTTCATTGATGATGTTTGTGATTTCGATGAACAAGATATTGAGGTAAATCAGATGGAGATTTTATAGCTAAAGGATAATATTATTCCTAGAGCTCTCATACCTTTAGAGGAGCTCTTTAATCAAGATGATGTGGCAAGAAAAGCAACCTTGGTTCCTACAAACAAAGGAGTTGAAGATGTAAATCATGGAACAACCAACTAGCCCAAGCTTGTAAAGTTATCAAAAACATTCTCTCTCGAAGCAAAGGCTAAGTATGTTAAGTTACTTTCTAAATTTTCTGATATTTTTGTGTGGGATTATTCAGATTTGAAAGTGTATGACAAGAAAATCATTCAGCATACTATTCCTATCAAGCTGAATCAAAAACCTTTTAGACAAAAGTTGAGAAGAACCAATCCAAAGCTGCTGCCATCCATCGAGAAAGAGGTAAATAGATTGTTTAAAGCTGACAACATTGTTCCAATTAGATTTTTTGATTGGATTTCAAATTTTGTCTCGGTATGAAAGAAGAACAGAGAGATAAGTTTGTGCATAGATTTTCGAAACCTCAACAAAATGTCCTTAAAGGATAATTACCCTCTTCCTAAGATGGACCATATTCTGCAAATAGTAGTTGGAGCATCACGGATGTCACTACTAGATGGCTACTTGGGCTATAATCAAATCTTGGTGCATGAAAAAGACCAAGACAAAACTGCCTTCACAACACCATGGGGAACTTTTCAGTATGCCAAGATGCCATTTGGGTTGAAGAATGTCGGAGTCACTTTTTAGTGAGCGATGGACATAGCTTTTGCTAATGAGAAGGATGTTTTCTTGGTAGTTTACTTAGATGATTTGATAGTATTTTATGGTTCTGATAATGAGCATTTGCACCACTTAAGGATTGTTTTTCAGAAATGTAGGATGTTCGGGATTTCTCTAAACCCGAAAAAGAGTCTTTTTGCCATGGAAGAAGGTAAACTCCTTGGTCATATAATTTCTAAATATGGTATTCACATTGATCCTTCAAGGGTGGAGGCAATCCATAAAATAGACTTTCCGCGCAACAAAAAGGAGATTCAAGCTTTCAATGGTAAGATGAATTTCTTATGAGGATTTATACCAAATTTGGCTGAGAATTTATGTGAATTAACTAATATGTTGAAGAAGGACAGCACTATGAAATGGGCTGAGGATGCCATGAAACCGTTCAACTTGGTAAATTTTTCTTTGACCACAGCCCCATTTTTGATCAGTCGTGATTATACTCATGATTTTATTATATTTTCATTTGCGCCTGAGCACATTATGGCTGTGGTGTTCATGCAAAAGAGGGATCAGGTGGAGCAACCCATTGCTTTTTTTAGTAGGACTATTAGAGATGCTGCCTTGCGTTACAATATCATTGAAAAAGAAGCTCTGGGTTTTATAAAAGAATTGAAGGATTTCATAGTATACATTCTGCATTCACATACCATAGCATATGTTCCTAATGCAGTTGTTAAGGATATTCTCATGCAAACTGATTTGAAGGGAAGAAGAGGTAAGTGCATTGCAGTAATGTTGGAGTATGATCTTGAGATTAAGCCTACCAAATTGATCAAAGGACAAGGCTTGGAAAAACTAATCGCTGAATCAAATTTGCACGTTTTAGACATAAATCTCATTGCAGCAATGTCAAATGACAAAGATGGTGGCTTGCTCATTCAAGTATCAGAAATGTTTCTCAAATCACCTTGGTATTCCGATATAGTTTATGTTCTTCAACATCTTTCGCCGCCTCCTGGAATGTCAAGAAGTAAAGGTAGATCACTAAAACCAAAGTCTACAAAATTTTGCATTTTAAGTAGTGCTCTCTATTGGAAAGATCTAGGAGGGGTTCTTAATTGTTTGGTTGAAGATGAAGCTCAGCAGGTGATGAATGATTTTCATAGAGGTGATTTTGGGGGTCATTTGTTTTGGAAAACAACAGCTAACAAAGTGTTGAGAGAAGGATATTATTGGCCAACTTTGTTTTCAGATTTATATAAGACAATCATGAGCTGCCATGAATGCCAAGTTTTTCAAGGAAAAAGGAAGTTGCTTCCTCTTCCTCTGAAGCCAGTTGAAGTAAATGCACCTTTCCAGCAGTGGGGACTTGATTTCATAGTAAAAATCCATCCTAAATCATTAGCACAACACAGATGGATTTTGACAGCTACTGATTACTTCACCAAGTGGATTGAGGCCATTCCGACAAGGCAAGACATGGAAACGGTAATTATCCAGATTTTAGAATCTAATATCTTGTCTCATTTTGGTTATCCTCACAATATTATAACAGATAATGCAACATCATTTAAGTCAAAGTGGATGGTTGAGTTTTGCAACAAGTACAATATTACATTGGGTCATTCCACAACATACTACCTGCAGGGCAATGGATTGGTTGAGTCATCAAATAAATCCTTAGTGAACATTATCAAGAAAATGTTGGAGTCAAACAAGAAGAATTGGCATCAAAATCTTGTTAATGCCTTGTGGGACTATAGAATGAGCAGTGAGAAATCAATAGGTATGTGACCTTTTGAGTTGATTCCCCACTATAGGAAGTCGGCAGCGAAGAGGAGCGCAGAATTAATCAAATGATTAACCTTTAGCAAACAATGGAAGAGGTTTCCCAAAACACTTTCCGGTTGCAAGAGAAGATAAAGAAAATTTATGACATCAAAACCAAGGCAGAAAATTTTCAGCTGGAAGAGGTAGTGCTGCAATGGGATGCATGAAATGAAGAAAAAGGAAAGCATGGTAAGTTTGACAATCTATGGAAATGATCATATAAGATCTAAGCCTATCGATGACATAATGCATTTTTGTTAAAGGAAATGGATGGTCAAGAGCGCTCAGGAGGACCAATGAATGGTAGGCTCCTGAAACACTACTACTTTTGATGTTGTTCCCTGAAGTTGCTTCACCGTCATTATATATATCGATTTAGTTTTCCTTGCAAGATTTCAAGTAAATTGTCATCTAAGCTTGGGGCCCAAAGTGAAGACTATAAAGCTTGAACGATTTGTGTTGAGTTTTGGTTGATTTGGTTTTTAGTCAAGTTTACATTCGGTTGTGAGTCAGTTTTCAGTTTGTATTGAGTCATTATTCTTTACAATTGTCAAAAAAAAGGGGGGAATTTTTTTTTTAGTATTCTCTTTATTTGACTGTATTGGCCCAATCAATTAGGCACTTGGTCTACGGTGTTATTGACACCTCCAAGGAGCTACCATCCCCAATAAGGCCAATGTTAGTGTCAGTATCTGCATACTTCCATCAAGGATCAAATTTGCTCTTTGCATTTTATTTTTAGGGGTCCCATACTTAAATTTTTACATCATTTCATTAGGTCATGTCAAGATGATCCACTGATGGTTGTCTTCTCTTCAAAAAATATAATTTCTCCCTCATAAAGTATACTTGCTAACCCATGTTCAGGTTGTCTTCAGTCATGGTTTCATGGTCAAAATGAAATCATGTTTTCATTAGGTCTTAGGGTTTCATTTCCAAGGTCAAAGGAATGATTTAAAAGTGTAAATAAAGGTAAGTAAGGGGATGAGGATGATAAATAAATCAATAATGATGGCTAGTAAGTCATAGTCACTATATAATTATCTTTTTAACTGATTTAATTTTCACCTCAAAAAACATGTTTTTGAGGTGAAAACAAGGTATTTTGAGTTAATTTAGATTTATTATGCAATTTTAAGTCACTTTATATAATAAATGATCTCGGCTGCACCAATGCATCTTTCCTTGCTACAAGACAAAGAAACACTGCAAAAATCAGTTCAAATTGAGCATCATCCACCTGAAAAGGAACAAAGAAGAAGAGGCATTAAAAACAAAGATTTGAAAAAGGTCAAGAAACATTAGAAAGTGGGTTTTTCTAGTGAAAAATCAAAATCTACTCCTATATAAGGTGTCACATTTCATTTTCAATTTCATCATTCTCATTTGGCAAAGAAGGAGTCAAAAAGTGAAGAAAAAAGGAGAAGTTGAGTGAGTTTTGGGCCAAGGAGAAGTTGCGTTGCACTTCTGGAGTTGGCGTTGCACATTTCAGGCAGTGGAGGTGATGCTGCACGTACAAGCTGAGCATTGCGCGTAGGGAATTTCCGATAGTGTAAAATAACATTGCGATGCGTGCCTATAGCAGGTGTTGCGCATTGAGTAGCAAGGACCAAAAGAGCCTCCAGCTTCCTAAAAACATAAAAAATTACCCTCTCATCCCTCAAGAAAGTAAGTGTCCTTACTATACCTTGTTAGTGATTTGAAATTGAAGTGTTTGAAGGTAATTTACATTGGCAAATGTCAAACCCTAGATTCTCCCGCAATTACACCCTAGAAACCCTAATCCCCATTATTTCTCCCACCATCTATTACTAAAGCCCTGAAAATCTCCCCTATATCACTCCATAACATTCTATACCCCCTCATCCTTCATCCCACGAGCTATACTTCAAAAAAGGACCCAAGCCCCTCTCCCTCATTTTCATGATTCATACCCTCCCATTCATTTTCTAGCCCACAAAATACCTCACAAGTTCATCTCTCATTCCCTTAATCCTAAATCACTCTTGCTCACTCCCTTCATCCCTTTTCTAGGAGTGCACAACCTCAAATTTGCAAACATGGACAGAGAAGACAGAGACTATGAGGAGGAGGAAAATAATGGTAGCGACAATTCGACAGATAAACCTTGGAATTAGAGAAAACCACACAAGGGAGGCAGAATTATCAGGGAAGAGCCATCAAACCTCAGAGAATTGCAGGCCTCTTAGTTGGTCGTCACTTGTTTCAGACATCTAGGGTGCTATGAGTTCTGTGAGAAGGTAGAGATATTTCAACACCTTTTTGTAGCCAATCTTCGGGACAATAAGGTGACTCTTGCTAGGGTGACATTTACAGTTTCACCTTCCATTATTGTGGATGCAACTAGGATTCCAAATGTAGGGGAGAATTGGTACAAAGCACAGGACTTGGATGAACACTATTATGAGCCTTATATCAAACCCAGGTACAGAAATGAGGCAAAAAGGCTTTTTGCTTTCAGATTTCTTGAAGACAAGTATGCCCCCATGATGAAGCATCATGAAATATTTCACTTGTGAGGGCAAATTTTCCAGACGATACACCTAGCACATCAAGCTTCTCATGCATTTTACCAGGGTGAGGATGTTAAACCTCCCTTATTTCTTGTTCAGGAATATTGAGAAGATGGCCCACTTTGTACAAAAAATAGCCATACCCTCAACAGATGAGCAATCTTTATCATTATTCCCTAATCAAGATGATTGTGCTTCATCATATTAGCCTCATCAACATCTCTTGGGAGAAATTTATTGGTCATGACATCTTCAAGGGTCCTCAAATTCCTCCACCAATGTCTGATGAATCAGGAGGACCTTCTAGCAGTGCTTAGGGGAAGACAGATGAGAATGCCAAAGAGACTAGAGCTACTGAGGTGCTCAGGACCTACATGACATATCAGAGGGGCACAAGGAGATCGTTTGAAGCTAATAGGAAATTGTTTGCTCCATAGGATGTGGAAGGGACCTTTCCTTCTTCATCGACTCATAGGAAAATGCTTGCTCCACAAGGTGTGGAAGGGGATTTGCCTTCTTCATCAACACAACAGGAACAGGTGCAACATCTCCACAAAGGGAAAGAAAAGATGCCGAAGGAAAGTTCTGATGATGAGGAGGAAGAGAGAGACTTTGATTTGAGAGAGCATGATGAGCCAGAGCAACATTATACTCATCAGGGCATGGAAACAATTGACTTAGAGGCTCAGGATGAAGAAACAATAAAGGACATCATCATACAGGAAAAGGAGGCTCAAGTCCAAGCATTGATGGACAATTTGGAGAGAGCCAAGTATGCCATCACATATCTGGAACAAGAGAACAAGCAGCTCAGTGATAAGAAGGTCCCCATGCACCTGGAACTTCTCAAGATAAAATGACAAGGTGACAAGGGTGAATCCGCTATGCAGAAGGAAGAGGCACCAGTCACTTTGAATCCTATTGAGAAGGAAATTGAGGATTATAGAGAGATTTGGCTTGAAAGAGTCAATTTTCACTTAGAGATGTTGTTGCAGAATGATCAGGCACATGGCCTACCACTATAGGACCCATAATAAAATTTGCAACATGAGGGTCAAACAGATGAAAGCTAGGCTAAGGCAGGCTCTAAAGGGAAAAAAAGAGTAGGATAGGCTTAGGTTGCTTGCTGAAGCTTCCTTGGATCATCAAGATGCTTGATGATGGTGCTTCTCACCAATCTTGGTCAGTTTTGGAGGAGATTTTGTTTTTTGCAAATTTTGGAAATTGCATACATAGAAAATCTGGCTCAATACGCAGCGCCACTGGCGCTGCGCTTTTCCTAGGGGCAACCGCTTTTCCTAGGGGCAACCAATGGACAAATGGCTTGTAGTTTCGGATTTAGAGTGATGAGTACATGAACCCTATGGATTTTCTAAGTTTTTGGGGCAGAACTGGTCCACCAAAAAGTCAAAAAACACCCTAACAATGACCTCTCTACCACTTTTTGGACACACAAAAGTGGTCTTGGGAGAATCAATGTTTGAGGGGCCAAATGAGCTTCAAATGAAGAAATGCTAGGTTCTTTGGAAAGTAGACACGAAGATATTTCCAATGCACTATCATGAGCTCAATTTAGATGCTAGGAAGGCCTCCAAAAAGGACCTGAAAGTGGCGTTGCGCATTGGACCAATGGCGCTGCGCGTAGGACAAATTTTGCACAAGATAGCCATTTTTTTGCGTTTTGACTGTGTTCATGGATTTTCTCTCATGGAGGATTTTTTATTGATGTAAATGATTACTTGGCTTGTAAATATGATAGATAATTACTAGTAGAGGGTAGATTCATTATATTAAAAGTCAATTTGAGCACAAATGAATCAGTGTTCTCACTTTTAGAGGCAATTTGTTAGGATGCCTAAATTCCAGTTTCTTGTTCAATTTTGGTTAGATTAGCTCCTCGTCTTAGGGATTTGACCCCTGAGGATGGGAGGAGATCGAAACAATGCCTATATCTTCTTATTCTTTCTCATTGTAAAGGGTTGGACTCGGCTGGATACTTATGCCTTGATTGTACGTCATTTTGTAGTAGTTTAGCAGGAAATTAATAAAAATTGCAGCTATTTCTTTGGGATCCATGTGGTATGGAGCTTAGTTCAGTTTCTTCTCTTGTTATCATATGTTAATATGTTTGTTGTACTTCATTAATCATTTCATTTCTTCTAAGTGAATGTTTTCAAGTTGATAGGCAGAATTCATAACATCACTGCTCTGCTTTGAGGAAATATTCACCATTATATGCTTTCTACAGTTTAGGAAGGATCCATGGTAATCGCATACTCTTCCTAGCTTCTCACCAATCTTAAAACACCTCACCCATCAAGCCTTAGAGTGCTAAACCTTATTCCTACCTTGCCATGTTGGACACCCTACAATTTTGACCTAATTCCCTAGCCCTAACTATCCAGCTCCTCCTGATCCAACAAAGCCCCTTCAAAATCAAATCAAGCCTTGTGCTGCTATACCTAGCCTAATATTATTTTCCTAATCCAGTCATCTTGGCTAAGATCCTTACGGAGAGAGCCCTCTCCCAGCCTAGTATGGCTAGCTACTTGGCTAAGCGTGGTTTGTGGTTACCCTGGCATTGCCTTCTTTCAGCCAGAGGTTCAATCCAGGTGATAACAGAGCCAAACATTCTACAATATTGTAGTGTTGGGTAGCTCATGCATTTGGATTAGAATATGATTTTGAAAGAACACCTTTAGGGGGTGATCTGATTATGGAATCAGTTGTAGGTTTCTTGATATGGAGAGGACTAGAATTGGGTGAAGTGGAGGAAGAGGGTATATCAGTGGCATCTTTCTCCACCACGGTTTTTTTAGGAGGTGGATAATATTTTGATATAGTGGCTACGAAAATAGGTTTCGACCCACTCATGGACACTTGAGAGCTTCTAGAGGTCTAAGCATGGTGTTGTTCTACCATTTTCATATGCTAAGATGGGTAAGGTTCTTTCAGCATAGTTGAAAACCCTCTGGTGCCTTTCAAAAGACCACTTACTACGAAACATCGGGTAAAATCCTTAGTGTAATAATATTCATCACAAATAAGGCAAGAATATTTAGGCTTTCACTTTGATTAATCATCAGCTGACAGTTTTTGGGAATCCTGTTTGGGGTATCTTGCTTAGATTTTCCTTTAACCTTTTTTTTCCTTTCAAGGATTTATCTACTGCGATAGACTGGACAACATTTACCTCTGAGGTTTTACCAAGATTCTTTGAGTTGTCTCCAGTATTGGAGGTTGCAACAACGTGAGTAGATTTAGGTTTCGTAGAAGTAGCCAGGACACTACTAGACCACTGGGCCACAGATCCAACGATACCATCAATGGGTGGTGTATCTGTGGGTGTGGAAGATGCAAGACTTGTCGAAGGTCATTGGGCACTGGGTAGAAGTTCATGCAATATGTCGAATTTAGAATAGACTAGATCCAAATACTGGGCATGGGCAATGTCTTATTTCTCAATTACATAGCCACCCACGGTTATGTCTTTAGTGATAGGAGGGATGAATGATTTGGTAAACCACTTAGTCAAAAGTTGATCCAAGATGTCAAATTTGATGAGACAAAGTCCACGTCTCCATTCATGGATATGATCAGAGATATGAGTGGAAGTCGTTTGCTACAAAGATGTTAAGAGATGAGTTCCCGTCTTGTACCAGACAGGTAATTGGAAATGGGTGACGAAATTCATCACCAAAGAATTGAAATCTTGGAAATTACCTCAAAGGAACTCGATGTAACATTTAGCGGCAGTACCTATTGAAGTGTGCTAGAAAAGATGCAGCCAAATTGAATCACAAACCCAAGATTAATAAGAACATCAAAGGTGGTAAGTCATAACATGTGCTTGAGGGTATTCTCTACATTTACCTTCAAAATTAGGATAATCACTTGATATTTTAGTTGGTACCAGAGGCTAATACAGTAAGTACAGTATTGGGTCATTTGTAAGTCGTGACACATTTGGAAATTCCAGCGTTGCCAAGAATGGAAGTTGTGGATTATATTGGGTGTAAGGTCTCTCGTATGTACCAAATTGAGTATTCCAACCTTTCTTAGTTTGGGTCTTCCCCAACTGTGGCGGGTTTTCTCCATAAGGAGGTTGACCATAAGGAGGTTGACCATATGGAGTTTGATCAGAAGGAGGTTGACCATAGGGAGGTTTACCATAAGGAGGCTTACCATATGGAGGTTGGCCATAAGGAGGTTGACCATATAGAGTCTGGTAACCATATTGGATGTATAGAGTCTGCGAAGCAAATTGACCATATTGCTTCAAGTAGGGTCCTTGTTACATCTATTGCAACTGTGGCAGTGGTTTCTAGTAAGGCCCCTGTTGCGATTGCAAGGGAACATGTAGCAGCAGTTGCTTGTAAGGTCCTTTTTGGGATTAGTAGAAAACCTACAGCTGCAAGTGCGGATAAGGTCCTTACTAGGGTTGAATAGGAATTGGTGGTCGTTGCTGCTGGTAAGGTCCTTGTTGGCATTGGAAGGAAACCTACGGTTGTGGCTGTGGGTAAGTCCCCTTTTGTGGTTGGAAAGGTATTTGTCACCACAGAGGAGGATTACCAGTCGCATAAGCATACTGCATTTGAGGACCAGCTTGCTGATAAAGAGGAGCTCCCGATACTAGAGAGTGGAGTTGTTGAGAGCCATTAGGAATGTATCGTTGTTGGTAGGAAGGTTGAGTCAAGGGGACTTGGTGACCTTGCAAAGCGGTTCCCATGACATTACTTGATATAGGTGGAACTGGTGTTCCATCTGGGTTAGAAACAACACCAGTGGGTTGATTTTCCCTCGATGTGGGAGGAGGGGGTGCATAGTTTACACTACTAGCAAGAGGTATGTAGGGCGGAGGTAGTTGCCCCCTAGATAGTGGAACAAATGAACTTGTAGATTTTCCACTCATATTGGGGACTGTAGTTACTGTGGCTATAGTAGGAGGAGCAGAAAATTTAAGAGGAACATGTGTTTCACCTATTGTCACTGTAGGTTGTGTATGGGTTTGTGTAGTTAACGACACATTTGGAACAAATGACCTATTATAGGAGTGACACCAGATGACCAAATAGGATTATGAAAGAGTGAAGTTGCACTAGAATTGTCAAAAAAAGAATCATTGAGAGAGTTATAACCTAGTGGGTCCAAGCATGCGCTATAAGCAAGAGGTGTACTTGGCCCACTCATTAAGTGGTAAGTAGCGGAAACACAAGGAATGTTTTCAGAAGGAAGAAGTAACATAGGAATCAATCTTCATACTTAGAATATGAGTTCCAGAGGTTTCCACAGGAATACCTTGAGGTGTTGACTCGACACATGGGTTATCCAAAGGTATGTTAGGAGTATCAAAAGGACTATACAGATGTAGAGGTGATAAATACACAGGATTTGATTCAAAGAGTGGATTAGGAGGAAAGAGCAAGAACTCTAAAGTAGGTTGAAGACTAGCGAGAGGAGAGTCTTGAGATGAGCCTACTTACTCTAGTGGTGGTCGAGAAGAAAGAGGTTGGATACTTAGGATTAGACCAATTTCAACACCTTGGTTTTCAAGGGATACAGGGTCAACAATATCGGAACCTATAACTCTAGGTGAATCAGGTGCATTAACATCTTCATTGATATTGTGTGATGTATTTAAGGTCTTGTTTTGGAACCCTTGTGGTTCTTCCATGATGTCTCTTTAGGAAATCAATCACTAATGTGTGTTGGTGAATTATTTAGGCTTTATTCTGATTTTTAAATTAACCATTAATGTTGAGTATAAAAGGAGTTTTCATTTCATGGGTAAGATGTTATTCTGTGGTCGATTGATTTTATAAACTAACAAAAAGAAATAAATAAAAAATGGGTAAACTAGGCATGAGGGTTTACAAAGCAACCATGAATTGCAATATACACCTTGGTGAACCAAGGAATTAATGTATGGCAACCAATCTCCTTGAATGTTGTGTTCAATGTATCATGGCATACAAGGCGGTAGACTTACCTATGGATGGATAGCAACCTATTGGGGACTCCCAAAATATACACGATGGTACGTGGGCATCCATTTCATAGTAGTGTTGTCTAATGTGTAACCATTTTATGAGAGTGATACCATATACTTACCATGCATGGAGTGCCTCCGATATACCCGAAAGTACTGGAGAACAGTCTTATACACTTCCATATGTGGAACGGGACTTCACCCCCGGGATACAATGCTGGAAAATAATGACAACTCCTACGTTTAATGACATTAGAACACATCTCTAACTTAGACCTCTAAATGTTTTCGTTAGTGACAAATGCTCCTTAGGTTAATTGAGATTAATTTTAAGTTGATCTTCAATTAAGTTTCATTTTTGAGGCTCAAAGATCGATGTCACCAGAACACACCTATGATGTAATTAGTATGAAAATATGATTATTTCGATTCAATGAAAGCTATATAGTATAGGGAAAAGGTCAAATCATTGATAAAACAATCAAATATGTAGCAAACAAATCTTCCTAACTAGAGCTCTCACTTTCACTATTCCAACTTATCCACCAAAAGTAAAATGAAACTTCAATTCTCTAACATGAAGCTACATGAATTTTTCACTTTTTCTTTTCAATGAATGATAATTCACTTCTTTTTAACTTCCAACACTAAGTAATGTCATATATTCTTAGTGATAATCCCAAGAACAACGTTTCAATGCAATGTAATCTAGTAATGAAAATTCCATTTCTTTTATGATTTCCAAAAGAAACAATAATTCTTTAACAACAACAAATCCATATTCCTTCCACATACGCAAGGAAAAAGCAATAAATACAATTGACCTAAAGACCTAAAGACTCAAACAAGTTTCACTTTCACTACTTCAAACAATGGGATGGACTTTTGCAAACCAACAATAAATCAACCAAAATAATGGAAAATTCAATGCACACAGAGTAGGAGGACACTTCAAAAATCAAGAGACACTGGACCTTTTTGGGAGAAACCCTAAAAACTATCAATTTTCATGGATTAGCGTGACTATAGCAGTCAAAACCCGTGCTGACATGGATTTCAGTGCTACTGTAAAGGAAAAAAAATGTTCTGGCGGCGTCACTATTCGTGGATAAAATACGTTGGGTGAGAAAGCCTTACGAAAATAAAAATAATTTCAAAGAGAGATCCAAACTTGACACTCTAAGGAACAAACTAATCAAAATGCAGACCCATAATGAATCTAAATTACATATTACTAGTAGGTTGGCCAAACTAATCACAAAGAACAAACATAAAAAGGAGGTTTGAAGGTTTATAAGGTCCCTGGTGGAGTCGCCATTTTGTTATGCAGACAATCCTTTCTGTAGACATAAATTATACCTCTAGTCCTATGGGAGGATCTAGCAACAAACGAAAACAAATATGTGCAAGCTTTCCTCGTTTACACCAAAAAACCATAGGAGGATAGATGACCTACCTCACTCTAATGCTAACATCTGTTGGTGTTGTTTTCAATCTTCTCACTTCCAAGCTCAATCCTCTCTACATCGTTGTGGATGAATACCTGCAAGGAAAATAATGTGGAGACAACAAACACATACATAGAAAAAACCATTCCAATATAAACCATATAACATATCAAGCAGTTTTATATTAAATGAGCAATGATAGACACATTTATGGAAAGAAAACACATAATGTGTTATAAATATATGGTAAAGGGAACATTACAACCAATTAAGCCTTGATGTTGCAAGCCTCCTTTAGGTGAGTTTCCAAGTCCTAGCCTTAAACTTTAAGAACTTCTTTCCCCTTAGAAAAATGGGTAGCATTTGGGTATAGTTTAGCAATAGGAAGGCAACCAAGAAATACCCAACCAATTGTGGATAGTAGGGTTCTCATTTATAAGGAAGGATAGGGAGTTAAGGATCCATAAAAGGAGGGATAGGTTCCACAACTCAAGGGAATGATCCATGAAAGAAGGATCAAGGACCACGAATGGGAGATCTCACTCTAATCCTTATTCACCTGTAACCAGCTCGTTGTTCTCGAGACTTCTAGTAAGAGAAGCTTCTCCTCCACTTTAGGAAAAACTACTTGAAAAGGTTCATCTCGGGTTTTCCTTATAAAATTCACACTAGCAGCGCTAGGTTAGCATAGTGCAACAAGTTACCAGCACAGGTCACCAGTGGTGAAAAATGTGTTGATCCTGAAAACTAGGTTTTTGACAAGTTTTCTCAGAAACTCTTTCAGGGAAATTTTTCTTCTTTTCTTCAAGGATGCTTCTGTATATGTTTCATGGTGAATACACTGACAACCTTTGTCATTTTGATGCTTCAAGGCATGTGACGAGAAGTGTGACAAAATAATGTTTAACATATATTTTCAACATTTTTTAAATGTCATGAAATATATACATATGAAACCAACACACACACACAAACGCACACATTAAATTTTGCCTTCATATGTTTTAATTCCATATGATGGCTTTATATAAGTTAAATGTTGGCTTCATATGTTTTAATTCCATATGTTGGAAATAATATTCGTCAGGGGCAACTCACCTGGAAATCTTGTGTTACATAAAGTTATTTGAGCAATGAGATCCTTTGTTATGTCCCCCAAGTGTCAAACATGCCATCTTATGAAGTGTGGTGGTTACATATCAAAGTTTCAATGATAAGAGTTACGATCGACCCTATATCACAAGAATACAAACTCAACTCAATTACCTATTTTTTTAACATTAAAACCTTATCTTAATGTTCTATGATTACAATATTATCTTTAAAGAAAAGACTAATTAAAATCACCTTATACTCTATTACCTTTATATGCTTTTGATTCATATATTCAATTAAATATGATACATATACCAATTCAACTTCATTATATTAACATTTCTACATTAACTTATTTGTTTTTATTTAATTTGATAACTTTTATATTAATATAATTCATGTAATAACCTTCAACATATTTGTTTTTATTTTTAATGATATCTTTATATTTATAATATTATTATTCCAAGAGACACTCAAAGCTCAATAGCAAGAGATGTGTAGACATAATGTAAGAAATATTGTATATATTTTTGATATTATATATATATATATATATATATATATATATATATATTATATATATCTATATATATATATAATATATATATATATATACATCTTTCATATTATTTTAATTAATATTCAAATAAAAGATATATGAATTGTTAATGCAGAATGTAAAATGTATAAAATGAATGTGAATGTTGAGTGGTAAAATAATGTACAAACTTACCCAATTTGATCTGGTAAATTGGTTTATCTATTTAAGTATAAATTTAACATACTATTTGTTTATTTAACATATTGTTATTGGTGACTAACATATTATTATTGGTATGATAATGAATCATATTTATTATTATTATTCTAATATATTGTAATAATAATCATCTCCATTATAAGTATAATTAAATTAGGCCTTACATACAGTATTGATTACATAGAGTGAAAATTATTGATCATATGAATGGAGGGGGGAGAGAGAGAGAGAGGGAAAAAGAGAGAGACAAAAAGAGGGGGAGAGGCAGAGAGATGGGGGGCAGAGAGAGAGAGAGAAGGAGAGAGGGAGGGAGATAGTGACATAGATTGAGCATGAAGAGAGAGAGAGAGAGATGGGTGGGAAGAGAGATAGAGAGGTGGGAGAGGATAGTGTCTGTTTGGGGGTGACATAGAGAGATAAAGAAGGAGATATGGAGGGAGATATAGATATATATGGCAAGGGGGGGGGGGAGAGAGAGAGAGACGAGGAGAGTATGGGTTGGGAAGAGAGATATAGAGGTGGGAGAAGGAATAGTGTCTGTTTGAGGGTGATTATAGAGAGATAAATAAGAGAAGATAGAGGGAGATATAGATATATAGGTCAAGGGTGGAGAGAGAGATGAGAGATAGTGGAGGGAGGGAATTTGGGGAGGGAGGGAAGGTGGGGGACAGAGAAGGGAGAGGGATATATACTAAGATCGAGGGGAAGGAGAGAAGGAAGAAGAAAGAGACACATAGAGACAAATATAAATATTATATAGTATTATATAATATTGAACATTATCAACCATAGCGGAAGAAAAGGTAAGGCTTTCACAAAAGGTAAAAGAAGTTTGATTTATAAAGCTATGATTTTTTTTTTGTTTTTCATTGAAATAGATGCATTCATTTTAGTGTAGATGTTTATTCCTAATCTTATTTGATTGATCGCACTGGATGCATTAATTACAATGTAGTTGTTGATTTCCATCCCATTTTATTTCTTGCACTAGATGGATTGATTTCAACATAGATGTTGATTTCTAATCCTAATTGATTGCTTGCTCTAGATGCAACGACTTCAGTGTAGATGTGATTCATCATTTCATGTAACTAGATGTATGATGTAAATTAACTTCAAAGTAATTAGACTAATAATGTGCATTGATTTCAATGTAAGCACAAATAAATTATTAACTTCATGCATTAATTTCTATGTTATATCAATTCAACCATAAATAAAATGTTCACTTACTCGAAATGTTTGCTTCTTGAAACTGTAAATTATTTGTAATTGAATAAATTAGTATTATTCTCATTTTCCATCATTGAACATTGTTAGTCACTTTGCATTTAATCAAGGTAATAGAAAACAAGTACCATAGAAACTTACTTTGGGTTTAACACTCCATAAATTACAACGATTGACTTTGGAGAAAGCGACTGTTAATATTGGAGAGCAAGAGATACAAGGTATGAGATTTAATACAATGGTTCGAGTTAAAGATATGAATGATCTACAATTTCAACCTCCCTTTTCATATGATTGATATGAAAATATGACAAAAATAACAAGTGTAACAATAAGAACAATAGAATAAAATAGTTTGAGATTTATCACAATGAAGACTATTTGTAATTGACTACATTCTTATTACCCACATTTTCTATCATTCAACATTGTTACATTGTCACTTTGCATTCAAAAAATTTATTTCATAATTCAAGTTATTAAGAGTCTCAACAAACTGAGGTAATTGAGAAAATTTAAAATTAAAATGACTAAATTAATCTTAGACATATTTAGCATATTTAAAATTATCAGAATAATTGGATGTTCAATAAATTTTGTGTGGTTGCGCATGATTGAAACCAGCCTAGATACATCTTAACCCTAAATCTATCAAGTGCCTATAAGGATCAAATTTCTCGAGGTGCAAACCTTTCATCAAGTTTTACACTCAAAAAAGATGTTTTTACCTTGAGAGATTTGCATTAGAGAAATTTTGAGGTCTAAAGTTAGCCTTGAAACAAAAATGTACAACCAAAATCAACTTTATAATAACCAATAAGATTCAAAATGATGATGTCAACTATGGGGGATGATTCACCATTTTTGGAGTAAAAAAGTAAAAAGATCAAAAATAAAAAACTATTTTTCCAACTCATATTTTCAACTTATTTCCCTATGTTTTTACTCAAATTTTGAGCAAGAGCACTTGTTGGATGTGGAATTTAATTCATCATCTAAGGAGTACCCATGTTGCATGCTTTTGATGGACCCTATTACATGAAAATGAGAAATACATGAAAAATGTTATTGCAATCACATTTTTCATGTTTTTCTCATTTTACATGTAGCAAGGTCCATTGAAAGTATGCAACATGGGTACTCTTTGGATGAGAAACTAAATTCTGCATCCAACTAGTGCTCCTACTCAAAATTTGAGTAAAATCATAGGGAGATAAGTTGAAAATACAAGTTAAAAAAAAAAGTATTTTTTCTTTTTTCCCTCTAAAATTTGATGATACAATCTAATTTTATTTTACTATTTCCACTATTATTTTATAATATTCCTTAGAAGTCCCATTTTAGACCTCAAAATTTCTCTGATGATCCCTCTCTCCCCCAACTCTTTCTCTCTCTACCCCTGCTATATATATCTATATCTCCCTCCCTCTCATCTTCTTTGTCTCCCTCCCTCACCCCCCCAAACACACACACTCTCTTTCCACATTTATATATCTCTCCCCCTCTCTCTCTCTCACTCTCTTCTTCCCCCTCTCCCCCTCTATTTATGTCTCTATCTCCCTCCATCTTTCCTTCTTTTTCTCTCAATCTCACCCCCTAAACATACTCTCTCTCTCTCTCTCTCTCTTCCCTTCCACTCTCCTCTCTCCCTCACTCTCTATCCATATCTACCTTATCACTCCCTCTCTCTCTCTTTGTATGTCTTTCTTCTTCACACCCTCTCTCTCCCCATCCAACTTCATCTTTCTCTCCCACCAACTCCATCTCTCCTTCTCTCTCTCAAGTCTTCTCTCTCTCCCTTTCTCTACCACCTCTCTCTTCCCCCCAATCTAAGGTCTCTCTCTAACTTTGTCACTACTTATCCCCCCTCTCTCCTTCCCTTTCTCCCTCTCTCCCATCCATCTCTTGTTCCCTTTCTCTTCTCTCTCTTTTCCCCTCCTATCCCTCGCTCTCCTTTTATACCGCCCCCGGTCTATCTCGCCCATCATGTGATTGAGAATTGTTGCTCTGTGTAATCCAATAATATAATAAGTCTAATATAATAATAAGATAATGGAGTTTATTATAATTATTATATATTTAATAATTATATATGGAATAATAATAATAACTAATAACTATATAACCAATAATAAATGTTAATTACGTTATACAAACAATTCCTATATGAATTGGCAAACTTTGTGCCTTACATTTTACATTTTTGCATCACAGTTCACATTTTGCATTTCAAATTTTAAATTTATGTATTTTTAATTTAATATCAATTAAAGCATATAAATTTGATATTTAATATTGATTTTTTTCATATATATATTTTTCTTAACATTTAGAAAATGTTGACATACAATGTTTCTTACATTATGCCTACACGTCTCCCCATACTAAACTATGTAGAAATTCCTTATAGATTCAAATTGCTAATTGTAATTTACTAAAACAATAGACTTGAATCTACTCTACTCATCAATGGAAACAATTAAACGATCACAAAACCACGAAGCATACAAGAGAAAGAATTCAATCAACACATTTCACAATGATTTCCTGGGGAAATTGACAGCTAAAAACCCATGCTATCTGTATATTGCATTAGTTGGAAAATATGAGAAGATTACAATGATTTGCTCAAGCCTGAGAAACCTATACACTATCTCTATCTGTCTCAGCTTCCTAGACAAGCTCAGGCCAATACGTAACCAAATTTTGGCTTTCCTAAGTCCTTATTTCCTTGCATTGTTTCCTTGGGAATTAGCTACCTATTAATTAGGGAAATTCCTCAATATGAATTGTGCAATCCTCATAGGCCTTCCTCTAACTACATGCACCACCTACACAATTGGATGAGGAATTACATTTTGCATCCAATGAGTAATCCTACTCAAAATTTGAGTAAATCCTTTAGGAGATAAGTTTAAAATACTAGTTGAAAAATTTGTTTTATTATTTTTTATTATTTTTACTTTTTTACTCCAAAAATGGTGAATCACTCCCCATGGTTGACATCATCATCTTGAATCTATTGGTTCTTATAAATTTTATTTTGGTTGTACATTTTTATGAGCAAGCCCATCTTGGACCTCAAAATTCCCCTAACGAGGGAGTCGATCCCGCAGTAGAGGTGGAACACAACCTAGAGGCCTTGATGAGAGGAATTCCAAAGTATACTATGATTAATGATGTGTCACTCTAGTATTAGAGGCATATTGTAGGAGTATCATCTAGACTGCGTCGTCTATTGGGTCAAGTTATTAGAGTTGTTTCATGCTATCATGAGCACCATGTTGGCATATAGACAAGTTTTGATTTTTGATGTAATAAACATTTTTAAAACCTTATATATATATAATATATATATAATATATATATATATATATATATAATTATATATATATATATATATATAATATATATATGTTTTACCCTATGTACTTGATGTTCCTATTATGCCATGGTTTTTGTTTTTACATATGCTACAATTATCGATCTAAAACATAGTTAGCTAATGCATCTGTCAATGCATTTAGATGCCTTGGAATGTGCTGATATGTAATTTAATCAAAAGAAACTTCCAAGAGATGAACATGCAAATACATCCTTAAAATGTTAGGGTTTTTGAAGGAATAGTATTTGTTTAATTGTAATATAATGAGTTGTGAGTCAAGTTTAGAAACTAATGCCATAATACCAAGAGCAATATCTTATGAAAATAGTTCGATGACCACACTATATTCTACTATGTTGTTAGTTGTACCTCCTAAACATATACCTTGTAAACTCACTAAATCATCATTGGGAGCAAAGAGTGCCCGTGCAATAGAAGAAAAATTATGTGTACTACGAAAAGCGTCATCAGCGAAACCAACATAATGAAGAGGGTTCGTCAACATTTGCAAACCAAGTGGAACATGCGGTAAGCAGGGGAAAACATGTTTTCAAAAAAGAAAACAATCACACCAAAATACTATACACTAATTTACAAAGAAAAAAATTGATTTCCATCATAGGATGTGAATGTTTTCGACTATCCCTAGTTCCACAAATATGTCGATGGGTATGGTTGTCGAGATGTTTCCTACATTTCCTTTAGAAAACACTTCATGATCTGAAATGGATGTTTCAAAAGGAGCAGTCATTGCAGGGGAAATTAAAGTATCTAGACAACTAGGAATCATAGGCCTCTAAGGTATCTCAACACATGTTTATCCGCCTTCCAATTTGGTTGGCTTAACCATTGCTTAAATAAGCTAGTTAATTGCAAAACATATGTTCGATTGTGTGTTCACCAAATATATAAGTGAACCCACAAGCTACCTGTAAATAGTATCCTCCACTACTTCACCTGAAGTAGCATCTTCCTTCCTCCAGTTCCCTGTTAGAGGAGTCTCCATGGGTTTGTTGTTTTCCATGTGGAACTTCTTCAGTATCTCGTTGGCATACTTTCCCTGAGAGACAAACAGTTCCTCATCTCCTTGCCATACTTCCATACCAAGGAAATAATGCATGAGCCCCAAGTCCTTCATCTAGAATTCTCTTTCAAGATCCTCTTTGCAATATTTTACCATCTTCTCATCACCTGTTAGAATTAAATCATCGACATATAATACTATAATTAATAATTTACCTTGAACCATAATATGTTAAATGTTTGCATCTTCTTCACTTTTGGGGAAGCCCAGCCTAGTGAAATAGTTGTCAATCCTGGTGTACAAAGCACGGGGTGCTTGTTTCAATCAATATAACACTCACTTGAGTTTGCACACATTCAACTCTCCGTTGAAGGTCTCAAATCCTTCCAACTGCTCAATGTACACTTCTTCCTTGATCACTCCATTGAGGAATGTTGTCTTCACATCCATATGATGTATCTTCCATCCCATCTGTGCTAAAGTGCTAGAATAGATTTTATTGAATATTACCTTGCTACTAGAGAAAATGTCTCCTCATAATAAATTCCCTCCACTTGAGAGAACCCTCTGCCCACAAATTTGGCCTGGTGTTTCTTGACACTCCCATCTGCTTTTTTCTTTACCTTGTAAAGCCATCTAGAACTCACCACTGACTTATTTTCTGGTCTTGGGGCCACTTCCCAAACATTATTTCTACTAATGGAGTCATACTCCTCTACCATGGCATCAACCCATACTAGTTGTTGCACTACTTCCTCAAATGAGGATGGCTCAATATCTACACTCTTGCTCATCAGAGCCATGTAGATAGTGTACCGAACAGTGGCCTACTCTGCCTGCATTGTGACGTGGGTGCTCCCACATTCTCTTTATCATCATGCATGAATATTTTACCTTCTATGATGTGCTCCCTCCCATCTCTAGAAGTATCTGAATTTGTGGGTTCTTCCACTCGTTTCTCCTCTACATGTGGCTGATCCACATCATATTGAGGTTTTTCCTTTGAGATAAAAGCTCGTCATTTTCATGCAATTGAAGCTTCCTCTAAAGGGAGAATCTCATGGCCTTTTCTTCATCGAAATTCACATATCTATGAACCATTGTCACCCTATGTGATGGCAGGTACACCTGATAGTTGTGAGGCGTATCCGTGTACCCCAAAAATATGCCCAAATAAGATTTTGGCTCTATCTTTTTTCCTTGCATCCTTGGTAACATGACAAAAAATTTGATGAACCAAAGATCCTGAAGTGTGCCACATCTGGTTTCTTACCTGAAAAAGATTTTTCTCATGTACTCATCCCGAGAATCTGATGAGGACTCCTATTCTGTACATACACATTTGTGTTGCATGCTTCAACCCATAAGTGCAATGGTAGGGCCTGATCATGTAACATCACCCATGTAGATCCCACAATACTTATGTTCTTCCTTTTAGCCACCCCATTCTTTTGTGGGTTATGGGGTGTTATTAACTCCCATCAAATTCCTTCTGATGCAAATAAGTTATTGAATTCATTTGACACATATTCGCTACCATTATCACTCCTAAGAGCCTTCACTTTCCTGTCAGTGTCTTTCTAAAAAAGTGATTTAAATTCACAAAATTTAGAGAATGTATGATCTTTCTTTTACATGAAGAAAATCCGCACTTATGTGAGAAATCGTCTACAAATATTACATAATACTTGTGCTTGTCATGGAGGCTACTGTGAATGGTCCACACACATCTGAGTGAACTCTTTCAAGGATCACTTGCGCTTGATTGTCATTATCATGAAAGGTGGCTTTAGTGTACTTCCCCAATGTATGTTCTTTTCATGTATGTCTTTGCTCTAGTGCACCCTTAAGAAGTCATATATAAATATGTTGCATGATCTTCAAATCTTCGTGGTGCAAGTGGCCCAATCTTCTTTGCCACAATTCGCCAATGTCTCGACTTCACACCTTCTCTATTTTTGTGCTCAATGCTGCACAATCTTCTACATCCAATTTGTAGAGGTTCTTCACCCGAACCCTGATCTGCTTCACTTGTCTTGAGGCTATTTGATAAAGGAAAGCCTTTCCTTTTCTAAATATCACATCTTAGCCATGGTCCTCCAACATAGAAACTGAAACTAAATTCTTCTTCAGACCCGAAACATACATGACATCTTTTAATGTGAGATGAGAACCATAATCCCTCTGAAAAGTAACAATACTGATGTTGGTCGCACTATAACTTTCATCATCTCCCATTTGTATGTGCATCTAGAGGTCCTTCTCCTCTAAGTCGCTATAGAAATATTTGTTGTCAGTCATATGGAATGAAGCAACACTATCCATATACCACACACTACCCATCACCGATGTCACTATGCAAGGAATGAGGGTGAAATCCAACTCGAATTATGAAGAAAGAGCTTCACCTGTTGCTCCTCCTGAGAGCTTCTTGTCGGACTTCTCATGTGGAAAATTCGTGGCATAGTGTCCCAACTGACAGTGAAAACATTTAATCTTTGATAAGTCCTTCTTCTTGCCACCCTGACTAGAATCTCCTTTGGACTGAAATTTCTTTCCTTTCCTTTTCTTCACCTTTCAAGCTAAGGCACAGTGCTCTGTCTTATCTCTTCTTGCAACAAGTTAGACCACAAATGTTCCCACTTTGGTAGATGCTCCCTCCCATTTATTAAATCTTGGTAGCTGTGTCGGCTCTTGGGAAGGCCTAGAAGTGCTAGGTTGACTGGATCATCTTCAACAACTATAATACAGACACTCCCAAGTTCATACTGACATTGGGTGAACCTACTCAAGTATTCTGGTATTGTGTCTCCCTTCTCCATCTTGATCTTCTGAAGCTTCTCCTTCAGTTCCAGCTTCCTGTGGTCACTATTTTTCTAAAACAAGTCAATCAATGCATGCCACATTGCATATGGTGTATCCTTCCTGTGGAGGTTTGAGAAAATATGATCTCGAACTCCTTCTAGTATCATGATCCTTCTCACCTTTGCAACACATTCCTTCCACTCTACTAGATCTTGAGCATCTATTGTTGGAGGCTTAGGAATATCATTGTCTACGAATTCCTTCAACCCATTGTCTTCCAACATTGCCTCCATCTTGTCCTTCCTAGAAATATAGTCTAAACTACCCTCAAGGGAATATTCGAGTTTCAATCCATAGAATGACATCCTAATGGCTCTAAAGAATGATACTGTAAAGTCAATTTCACTTGCAAAAGACAAACTCATATTCTCCTCTTCTAGAGTGATTTCTGCTCTAACACCATGTAGAAATTCCTTGTCGATTCAAATTGTTAATTGTAATCTACTAAAATAATATACTTGAATCTACTCTACTCATTAGTGGAAACAATTGAATGATCATGAAATCATGAAGCATACAAGAGAAAGAATTCAATCAACACACTACACAATAATTTCCTGGGGAAATCCACAGCTAAAAACCCCTGCTATTTGTCTATTACATTAGTAAGAAAATATGAACAGATTACAATGCTTTGCTCAAGCTCGAGAAACCTCTGCACTATCTCTATCTGTCTCACAACTTCCTAGACAAGCTCAGACCAATACTTAACAAATTTTGGCCTTCCCAAGTCCCTATTACCTTGCATTATTTCCTTGGAAATTAGCCCCCTGTTAATTAGGAAAATTCCTCAATATGAATTGTGCAATCCTCATAGCCCTTCCTCTGACTGCATGAACCACCAGTACAATTGATAGTACATTGCCCTTGAACTCCAATCCTAACTGGGTAACTCTCAGATCTGACATGCATGAGTTATTTATGAATGAATCATCAGTTAACTGGTTGAACACATGAAGCAACGCCCCACTGTCTAACCTCATACTAGTCCCTCCATCAGTTGGAACTAGTTTCATTGATTTTAACTCAGTTATACTGAATTAATTAATTACTACTCAAAATAAACTCAACTAGGGCTCCTATAATGTAGGATACAATATAAATGACTCTAGTTAGACCCTCAACTCGAATTAAGTAAACCAACTAACTTAAATTAACTTAGTTAACTCATACAAATTGTCTTATAATATAGAATTACAATTTTATTCCTAATTTAATTAAAAACAAAATTAAATAAAAAAATTTCTCGTTGCATTTTCAATAAACTGTAAAATACCTCTCGCTATAGTAAGTTTTCATTATTTTTAATTAAAATACAAACATTATATTATTAAATTATAAATTAATTAATAACCTTATCACTAAATATATTAAATTTTATAATTCCTTTCGTAATGACATAATTCCGAAAAAACCAATAAAGACACATAACTCCTTAAACCAATACGTAAAAGATATTCAATATAAAAACAAATTTAGTAAATAGTCATCTTATTCTTTATTTGGAAAAATTATCACATGTGAATATCATGGATTTCAAGCAAATATTATTTTATGATACAAATATTATGAATATCTTTTAAATTATTGTTTAACTAAAATAAATAAAATGTGTGAAAATTTCAAAAAAATAATGATGGGAAAGATGTGCGTTTAAATGTAATATTTATATTTTTTAAATTTAAATATTTAAATAAATATTATAGTGATTATGATGGATAATA